>JAGPOW010000874.1:4514276-4530931 GCA_030014935.1 Caiman crocodilus
TTGAAATCCCTGCCCTGGGGGGTTTACCAGCAGCCCCTCAGGCTGGCACAGGGAGAGATTTGTGGAGAAGGGCGCCCAAGGTGGCTTTTCTGCCACAGACCTATGGTCTGATCCACTATGGTATTCCTGTTTTCTTGTTTGGTTTACACTGGTGAAATGGTGTTGCTTGGTTGTAGGCTCTGCAAAAGGACTGCACAGTTTTGACACAGTTTCTGTAAGCCAGGTGGCCACAGTGGCTCCGTTCACTGCCTTACTGGTAGGCAAGCTGCAAGGCCACTACTGAGTAGGAATGGAGGATACTGAATATGCCCTGAGGCAGTCATTACATGAGCTAGAGTGGCTCTTTACTGTTAGCACTGGTCTAGCGCTGGTCATGGTTGATGCACATTGTGGGAGGATGTTGCAGGGAAATATAACTGCCCGTGCATTCCTGGCTCTGCAGAGAGACGTTGCAATCCACCTTCCCTTTCCCATCTTCCCCAACACTTCCCTCCTTCTCCCAGGCTGTCGGTCTGGCACCTTTCTCTAGTCCTACCTTTTACAGTGGGAAAAGAGGAAAATGTTCAAATAACTTCATCATTTGATATCTGATCGTCTTGAAATTTCCTCCCATCTCCAGCCCCTGGGAGAAAAACTGAAGGGAGCTATTGAAAATGGTAACTGTTTTTTAAATGAGTTTTAACACCATTAAATTAGTTTGACATTCTGAATTAGGACGTGAAGGTTCAGTAGATGTTATTGCATTTTTTCCTCCCTTCCTGACAGCAGCCTTGCACAGGGTGCCTTCACCATGGCAATAAGGACCATGATATTTGCCTCAGCTGAAGTATCTTCCTCTCAGAGCACACACAACACATCTTGTTACATCTGCCTGCAAATACTTTGCTGTGTGCTATGATGGATCCTTCCCTAAAGTCTTTCCTCTTTTTACCCTAGATCTGTGGAATAAAAGGCCTACTCAACAACCTTTTCCTAGAACTGTTACTCTCCCCCTGCTCCTGGCTTCTGATAAAGTACTGACTTTTGCCAGGAATCTCTTGGTGTTAACAAGCTGTCTTTGCTCCAGTCAGAAACATCTTCAGACATTGTAAGGCTGTAGACATTGCAATGCTTTTTTTGGTGCAGGCTGAATGTGGTTTACAAATCCATAAACCTTCATCTGGAGCCATTGCTAAAGCAGCAGCTTACTTAAGTTCTTCAGTCAAAGCTATGCATCATCCTGCATTCCTGCTGCTGTTTTGAAACATCTACAATACAAGCATCTGGGAGCTATAAAGGATTCTTTCTTGGTGGGCGGGTTTCCTGGGAGTCTTAAGGTTTCTGCAGGTTGACCTCAGAAGTAGGACTGAGCTCCATGGTTAATACGTATCCTCAGCAAGGGAACAGTCTCATAAAATGAATGGATTGCTTAGCATCTGCATTGACAAGGACTTGGGTTGTTTTCATATCTAATAAGCTTTTTTTTTGATGTCTTAAGCTATTTCATGTCTTTCCAGTTTGCAAGTTATTTGCTGCTTTCCTTGGGGGTGAGTTGAATAAATGGGGAGATAGTGACTCATGTGTACTTTGGGTCTTGTGATTCCCCATAACTGGGTGGAAAATTGAGAGAAAAACACGGATTCATGGGTACTTGGGTTTCCTTTCTGCTTCCTCCTGAAAGGGGGACCTCAAGCAGCTGATGGCCTGCGTTCCAAAATGACTGCTATGCGGAGGTATTTAAAAGGACGTATACATGCTCAAATTCTGAAATATGGACTCAAAAGGCTCAGTACACCCTGTGGTTTTATTGACTGAGTTGCACACCTATGAAATCCTCCAGATTTATGTTCTCCTCTTCCTTCACCTAGTGGATTTATGCTGCCACCTTTCATTTACTTTAAAAAATCTCAAGTTCTTTCTCTTCAGGGCCCGTCTTTGTGCATCTGTTTGAAAGTGTTTGGCAAAATGGGGTCTTGGTTTGGCTGAAGCTTTTGCATGCTACCACAGTGTAAATTTATGAGCAGTGGCATGATGTTATGAAGCTTTCATGGTGTACTATAACACTCATATAGGCACTAAGGTAGCTTCCTAGCCCCTACTCGTATACCATAGCAGGAAGCTTGGGAAGTACTGAATAAGGTCAAACGTGTATTGCCTGAAAATGAACAAGGTACCATATTGTGGCAGTCTCCTGTTCCCTCCCTCAGACCATCTTTACTTCAGTGTCCCTCCACCCATCCTTCATGTTCTCATCCTTCCAATAATAATAATAATAATAATAATAGTAGTAGCACTATAGGCCCTAGAGGGCCTTGGCTGTGTCCACTATATTCCTCCATTCCTGGCTGTTGTGTATCTTCATCCTCCAGTCGTCCATATTTAATTTCTGTAGGTCTGACACTACATCACCTAGTCATCTTCATCTTGGTATTCTAGGTTGAAAAACTGGTGTTTTTCAACCAGTGGGACTTGACGGTTGTGTAGGTGGGACTTCAAGTCATTCCCTGATGGAAAAAATCAAAGTTGTTTGCATTTCTGATAGATGAATCAACAGATATCTTAAATAGTGCAATTTTGTGGGGATTTGTTTTCATCATGGTGGGACCAGGGTTTTTTGACAAAACGGTTGGTTGGACATAAAGTGCAAAAGGCTGAGAACCACTGTTCTAGGTTCCTTTCTTCCCTCCAGTACCCTGGAGAGCACTTTCTTTGGTGTCCAGATCGCTTCCCAGCTGCTACAGCAGTTGTTCTCTGATTTCCTATGTCAGGGTTAAGTTTCTATATAATTGATAAAACTCATTACTGCTTCCTATGTGCTATTCTTGTGTTATGTGATCATACTATCTATGCACATAACATTTTCCATAAAATCTTATTTTCAAAATGAGTAGTTGTATCTCATTTACTTGTGAGACTGCCTAGATTTGACTGCCCTAGGTTATATACATGGCTTGATTATAGCTTTACAGACTTGCCTCATCCTTCCTCCCTTATTTTTTTTGTCTTGTGCCTCGCCCTTTTCACCAACTCTTTTCTTTGCTTCTTCTCCTTTCCTTTGCATCTCCCAAAATCCCCTCTCTCCAGAATAATTATGGAATTAACACCATATTTGAAAATCACTGATGTGTTCAGTCTATACATTCTCTGCCTTGTCTATCTAGACTAACCTTTCTGGGATGAGGACTGTATTACTCTGCAGTGCTTATTATCACGGGGCCCTGATTGTGGTAATGCAATAATAATGACTTCTTATGGGTCCCCTTAGGTACATGGATTTTATGTGCCGGATTTAAAGACAAGGCTAATAGTAAAGAGAATTCAGACTTCCTGCATGCTCACTCTGTGCTCCAGAGGGTTCCTTAGGGCTGTGCTGCCAGGCTTTTGATGTTACCTTTGCTCTGTGGTGCTCTCTTGACTGCTGTCTGTGCTGAGAGCCACTTGGCTCTTTGCATCCTAAGGACTTTAGCAGAAATCTAGGTGCAATTATACTAGATAGTTTACTGGCTGTTTTAGTTTAACTAGATCCCTTTGCAGAGCAAATGCTCAAACACAATGTACTGGAACCTGAGACTTTCTTAAATCCTCTCTGCTTCCTGAAGTTCTGTGAGGAAGGGAATGTGGCATCACTAGTTACAGCCAGGTTTGTTCTCCATCCACTTGCACACTTCCATACCAAACTTCTTACTGCAGTGGTATAGGTGAATGGCATTTTTGTAGTCTTTCCAGACTTTTCTTCTGATAAGTTTTAGCCTCCAGGGATATAAACCATTTCCAAAGTTGTTTTCCATTTGGGAGAGCATAATTGCTGAGGAAGAGGTTGGTGCTTTTCCAAGATGAATTACAATGGCAGGTGGCTTCATCAGTCTATCGCAACAACCAAAGTTTAGCTGTGGATATTCTGGGAACAAATGGGCTTTTTTTTTTTAAACTTATAACTAAAAGACCCCCCAAAACCCTTGATGTTCTGTTCAAAGGGATTGCTCTGAACCATTTGCACATGCTCATATGCAATTATTAAAAAGTGTAGAGCTGTTGCCTAGGGTGGAGAAGTGGAATCATTTAGCATTTTTATTTAAAAGATTCTTCTAGCTTTACTGTCTGCCCTGAGCAAGAAGCAGCTCGTGGCCTCAGCACTCCAAAAGCTGAGCAAGAAGCAAATTGTTTTTTGGAGCCTTTCAGCTCTTCTTCAGTTTTCCTCTTACTTTGGCAAAGGAGTAAGGCCTCAGCTGTCCATTTGGCCTTGTTCAGATTGCTCCCTCCGTATCTGCCAAACCAACTACATCAGCTAATGATTGGAGAGGAGGGAGGGGAAAGAATGAGGGCAAGCTTAGTCTTGTTTCGTGTCCTTTTCTCTCTCCCCTCTACAGTCATTTCCTTCCTGGAGGAGCACAGGCAAAGGGGTAGGGAAGGTATGAGGGTTTTACCTGCTCTTTATCATCTGTGTCCCCAATTAAGGGCTGTAATAGTAGCATCTGCAGACCTGTGAGTTTAATTATCAGCTGGTTAAAGCTGAAAAAGGCTGACTGGTATTGAGAAGTGCTTGACTAACCTCTGCAAGGGATCATTATGCAGAAGAATGCATTTGGACTGTTTGGTCAGCAGTCAAGCCTTGATTTTTCTGTGTTGGTTTTGATTGTATGAGTTTATCAGTCTAAGGTCTCTTTTCAAAAACCACAGAGCCACATTCTGTATGGGAAGCTACATTGCATTGGGGAAAAATGCTTTTCAGGACACAAAAGTTGCTAGCTGGAACAGATCAAGATTGGGCCATGGATCATGTTGTCATAAAGTTCTAGATTATGTACTGCAGGCCTTATTCGCATAGTAGTCAAGAGAGTAAAACATTTACATTTGGTTCCCAGAACAGTCTTATTTTTAATGGAGTGTTATTGAGTAGAATCTGCCAAACTACACTTAAGCCAGTGTCTGCTGTTTTGATTATTAAATGGGCCACTAAAAGGCTCTGAGGGAAGCAAGTGTGTTGGATCAAGTCCGTTGGACCAGAGGCTCTGGGGATTTTTTTTTTAATTTTAATTTTTGATTTCCATGTTGCAGGCCAAGACCAAAAGGACTCAAGACAAGGGAGAGAGAAGCCATTTTCTAAATGAGATAAAGACCTTGAGAAAGGAACTGAAGAAGCGAGAAGAAACTGCTATGACTACAGTCCTTACCCAGGCTGATGTTGTTCTTGCCACAAACACAGGTTAGAGAATTGGTTTTCTTTGCACAAATATTGGGTCAAAAGGGGTGTGGTTAGAGACAACCAGTCTGAAGCAGTAGTGCATGATGACGCTTTGTGTGGTTTGGAGGGTTTCTTGCAGGTAATCTGTAACAGAACAAGAAACATGCAAAATACTTTGGTCTGGTTACCTGCTTTGCTATTAGAATCACTTTGCTAGTTACAAAATTGATGAGATAACGTAAACTTGAGTCATTTAGTCCAACCTTCTGCTGAAGACAAGATCATGCCATGCTTAACCTACACTTTAAAAACTTCTAGTTGCAAAGAATCCACCACTCCTGTAGGTAACCCCTTTTAGTGCTCAACCACCCTTGTGGCTTAAAAGTTCTGCTTGATATCCAACCTGAATCTTTCTTATTGCAATTTAAATCTGTTACTTCTTGGCCTCTTTCCCACTGGACATAGAGAACAATTGATCTGAATTTTCTTTTATCACAGTCCTTTTCTAATTTGAAGACTATTATCAAATCTCCTTTCAGTCTTCTGTCCTTTAAATAATCTCAGTTCTTCCAATCTTACTCTAGATGCCATGTTTTCTAGGCATCTGTTAATTTTTTTTGTCGTCCTGGACTCTTTCTAATTTGTCCATATCTTTCTTGAAGTGTAGTGCCCCAAACTGGATGGTAGTACTGCAGGTGAAGTCTCACCAGCACTGAACAGAGTAGATCTCTGTGTGTTGAGGTTGTATGCTTCATAATGCCCATATAAACCCAGAATAGATGGGAGTCTTGCATGTTTAACATAGTTCTGTAATTATTAGCTTTTCCATATGGCACCTGTCTTCCATTCTGTCTGTGCTCCCTCTCTTACCACTTAGCAACGTAGGAAAGACAGGATGGTTGTGATTCCCTGGCACCTCTTGTGACTGTGACCTGCAGACTAAGAATTTGTAATCCCAATGTCTCTGTTAACTTCTTTCATGGTGTTTTTA
The DNA here is from genome assembly GCA_030014935.1 of Caiman crocodilus. Classification (NCBI taxonomy): domain Eukaryota; kingdom Metazoa; phylum Chordata; order Crocodylia; family Alligatoridae; genus Caiman; species Caiman crocodilus. Next base: position 4,520,429 of record JAGPOW010000874.1, read on the forward strand.
ATAGTGATAGACCAATTGCACTGAACCCTCCTCTGACCTGACACCTGCTTTGTCTGTATTGATTATGTATCTTGTAAGCTTTTTGGGGCAGGGACAGGGTCTCACAATATGTTTGTATGAGGCCTTCTACAGTGGGATCTCGATCTCATCTGGGGTCATGTCGTGTTCCTGCAATACAATTAATAAACCATAATAATACCATAATAATGCTTGCCCTTTGTAACCAGAGTGCTACCTACCAAAGCAAGAATGCTCTGTTATTAAGGCAATAAAAACGTTCTGTGAAAAGTAATTTTTACAAAGGCCTCTCAACACGCATTCTCCTCTGCTGCTTATAAATCAGCCAGCCAAGCCTGTGAAATGTCCTGGCCTTTATGAGGATCAGCTCCTTATAAATGCAATGTTTATACAGAATTATATGTTGCATTTTACAGATCTTGAAATGACACAAGCTCTTCTCTGAGGCTTACACATGGATTGAAGCCAGTTCAGTTAGATATAGGAACAGGAAGAGAGTGCCCAGAACAGGATTGGAAGTGAAGCTGAACAGACTGACTCAAACTGATTCAATACTGTCAAGTGCAGGGTACTGCACCTAGGAAGAAAGAACCAGCAGCATACCTACAGGCTGGGGAACTCCCTTCTTATCAGCACAGAGGCAGAAAAGGATCTTGGAGTCATTAAAGACTCCAAGATGAACATGGGCTGCCAATGTGAGGATGCAGTCAGGAAGTCTAAGCGCACCTTCTCATGCATCCACAGATGCATCACAAGCAGGACCAAGGAGGTAATCCTCCCCCTCTATGTGACATTGATCAGACTGCAGTTGGAGTACTGCATCCAGTTCTGGATGCTGCACTTCAGGAGAAATGTGGACAATATCGAGGGGGTCCAGAGGAGGGTCACTCTCATGATTGGGAGCAGCAGGGCAGGCCCTACAAGCGGAGGCTATGAGACTTGAGCCTGTTCAGCCTCTACAAGAGAAGGCTAAGAGGGGATCTGGTGGCAATCTATAAACTAGCCAAGGGAGACGAACAGGCAATGGGAGAGTCCCTGTTCCCTGGAGCACTACTGGGAGCAGCAAGGAATAACAGCCATAAGTTTGCTGAGAGTAGATTCAGGCTGGATATCAGCAGGCACTGCTTCACAGTCAAGGCGGCTAGGATCTGAAACCAACTTCCAAGGGAATAGTGCTTGCTCCTACCCTAGGGGTCTTCAGAAGGAGGCTAGACACAGCTTGTCGGGGTCATTTGGCCCCAGCATTCTTTCCTGCCCATGACAAGGGTTGGATGATCTGCTCAGATCCCTTCCAACCTTACTAACTATGAAACAATTGTAGGGATGAGATTCACAAATATTTGATTCTTTTGTAAGCACAAAAACAGTTTTCAGCCCTACATGTGGGCTCACTTTTCAGAAACATTTCAACTTCAGTAATGCCAGTGCTCCAATTAAAATGGGTTTTTAATATGAACAGTATCCAAGAATGATATTTAGACTCTACATTTGCTTCTTAAATTTTGCTTTTTGCATTGTAATGGTCATTTATTTTGATGTTTATTTGTGGAGAATAACATTAGCAATCTGAAATTTGAGCTCTGCTACTAGGTATTTTGAATCATATGGCATTTCTGTTTCCTGATTAGATCGTTTATGTGACTGACCAACACAATATATGCAATAATCACACAACCAAGGAACAAAAATAATACCTTACGATTTATGAAAGTAACTTAAGTATTGAACATACCAAGCCTCTGGGCACATACGATGTCTTTAAGTACATAAGGCATCCAGCAAAATCAACAGGACTATTCAAATGCTTATAGATAAGCCATTTGCCAAAGAGATTTCCTACAGCAGAGCCCAACATGGCAAAAAATACCATGTATAAATATTGATTGGTCAAGAAATATTTGTTGAAGGAAAGTGTGAATAGGTTGAAGAATTTCACAGAATATCCATGAAACCCAGCCTCTGCCCTCACCATCCCTCCTCCCTCCCCAATTCCTTTATTTGTTTGGAGCCAGTGGATGCATCCACACGTGCAGGCATGTGCGCTTGCAGCAGCTCAAATAGGACTGGCCCAAATTTGAGCCAGGGATTTTTGCCTTGGAACATGTGCCCAGACATGCACTTTGCTGTGGACCAAGTTGTGCCACTTGGGGCAAAATAACCCCACCCAATTTCTCCCTGATCTGCAGCAAGTGGGAGCTAGTGCCTGGGACCAGCACCTGTGCTGGCCCCAGTAGTATAAAAACCTGCCCTGGAGAACAGCTTAGGGCTACTTGCCCCCAGGAGCTTCTGAGGCCTGGCCACTTGGTACCTGGAGACCTGGCTAGCCCTTGTAGCAGCTGAACTGCTGAAGCAGCCCTAGCCTGGAGTGGCCCCTGCCCACTCTACCCACTGCAGCAGTCTGGCAGTGGGGGCTGCTGCCTGGCTGTGACTTGCTGCCACCTGCGACAGTATGTGGCCCCAAGGCTGCGTGCCTGCCAGACTCGGATGGTTATTGCATGGGTGCAGCAGAGGCATCTACACCTCTGGGCCAGCTGCCAGTGGGCTGTGGCTGCATAGCTGGCCTCTGTGTGGCACTACTGTCATGTGTGCCGCTGCCCTGCCATCTGGGCAGCTATCACCTGGAAGATGTTCTGGGTGTGGTGGCCTGCTTTGAACTGTCAAAGCATGTCTTCCTGGCCTCAAGTGGCCAGGAGTTCAGCCACTTCCAGCTGGGTCCTGGGTGCCAGCCCTGAGCAGGCTCCTTTGCCTGGGTCCTGCCACTTGCCTCCCTAGCAGGAATTCTGGTTGGCCCTCTTTAAAACTGCAAAATCCCTGGTAAAAAAATCCCAAATTCACTCTTAAAAACCCCCAAATCCATTTTCTTTCACAATTAAAATGAGAGAGAGAGAGAGAGAGATCAGTTGGGCAATGTTCTACTGATATATTTACAATGTTAAAGCATTTTGGGCTCATACCAGTGTCTCTATCATCATAATAAAACAAATTCTAAATATCTGTATATTTTGATGTGTGCTTTTGGTTTTCTTATCATAGAACAATTAGAGCTCTCCCTGAGCCCTTCCCTAATGAGGATGTGGGGACAAAGGCCCCTGCAGCAACAGGTCTTGCCAGCAGGTCTCATCCTGGGGCTACAGCCCTGCCACTGACCCACCTCTCCTCCCCCTTACCTCCCTGCATGGCCCATAATTCACCTTCCCCGCAGCAGTGGCCATGGGGCGCTCAGGGCCTGCTGCAGCCAGAGCTTCCAGCAGCACGGCACTTCCCTGGTGGCTCAGAGGCGGTGCTACCTGTGCTGCTTGTCCTGGGGCTGGTACAGCTCGGTGTGGGGCTGTGCTGCTTCAGGCAGCAATGGGGCCATTTGCACTGTCAGGTTGGGCCAGTTCCATGGCAGCAGGCCTGGCTCAGCGTGCAGGGACTGCGTATTGCACTGAGCCAGGTCCTGCCAGCACTGGGGCTGTTTGTGCCATCAGGCTGGTCCAGTTTCATGGTGGCAGGACCTGACTCTGCACTCAGGGACAGTGTATTGCACCAAGCTGGGTCCTGCTGCCATGAATGGGTCCAGCCTGACAACGCGAGTGGCCCCAGTGCCAGCAGGACCCTGCTTGGCACAACACACAGTCCTTGCAGTCCCAGCAGGTGGGGCCATGCCAAGGGCAGGTGGATGACCCATCCCTCCCAAGCAGCCTCCACCCACAGTTCCCGTCCCTCCCCCAGCTTACTCTCTAGCCACACAGCCCTGACTCCAGTCCCCTACACTGGCTGTCCCTACTAGGGCCTGCATCTGGGTTGCTGCAGGCTGCAGCGCTCCTTGCCCCGCACATGCTGCAGCATTAAAGCAAGGGGCAGCCATAGAGATACTCTGGCTGGCTACCAGAGCGAGTCTGTGGAAGACGAGCCTCTGCTTACCCTTCTTCTTTTCCCCATATTTTATTTTGATACCTTGATCTCCAGCTATCAGATTTTGAGCCCGCACTGCACGTTTGCAGCGTGGGGAATGTTTTTTTTGTTTCTGGCATGCATCTTGCAGCATCCTAAACTCCTTTGAGATGCCACAAGAGGTGTGTGTGTGCTCATCTGAATGCACCCAGTGTCTCCATTTTAGCTGTAACTCTAAATAAAGGAAATTGTGCTGACTTTTTTAGTAAATCTACCAGTCCATGCCTACTAGTGCAGTAGAGTTTTCCATCTGCAATCATACAACTCTGCTGGCTTGCTAGCAGTTGTGAAATGGAAGGAACCTGGCCTTCTCAAAAACCCCGTTGTAAAAAGAACCAGTAAATCAATACACCAAATCCAGAATAACTGTGACTTTTACAAAGGTCTTGGCTGAGGTATCAATACCACCAGAGGTCCAGACCAGTGTTGCATCCTTCTGGATGAGCTCAACAGAATTTATTCATGCAGACTGCTCTCTGTTGCTAAGCCAAATAGGAGGAAAGCTGACTCACTGCTCTCCTAGGGGACATAAGTGACCTTTTAGTTGATGGGAATTCAGTGACTTAGTCCAGCTAGAGCAGCCAGTTAGGAATAGGGTGTATCTGCCTGTACAGTTATGCCTTGTGTGGGCTTCATTAACATCAGTGATTCTGAACCAAAATGCCATGGTACTTTGAGGTGCTGTGAAATCCTTTAAAGGTGCCATGGGGGCCCATTCAATATTAGCACTCTTAGGTGTGCAAACACCTATATGTGATTCATAAGATAAACCCAGAGATTGCAGATCAGAATCTGCAGTGGCAAAATATTCTGACCTGTTGTCTCAGTTCTTTGCAACAGAGGATTGATCCATCATTTTTCCATAGTCAAAAAATGAGTGAAAGCTAAGAGTTGGCATTTTCCAGGGGTTTTTTGAGCTTAAAAAGATCGAGAAACATGGATCTGGGTAATCTTGCAACTACCATTATCAAGTTACATGTCTCACAGAACTGTACTGGATAAATATATACCAAGAAAGTTTGGATTAAGAAAAATGAATTCTATTGATGCTGACAAACTTGCATAAATCCAGTGTGCCTGGTGTGATCCCAGATTGTACAGACAGGGCTGGATAATAAGAAAGTTAAATTATATCTCATCAGAGTGGCATTCATCAGTTTTACAATAGCACAGAATCCTTTCAAAAACTAATGTTGTTGCTCTGAATAACAAAGCACTTGTCTGCCACAGCTGGCTCTCAAATTCTCTCCTGTTCTCTCTTTTCCATCTTTTTTATTATTTATTTCTCAAATTATTTTCAGTGCCTCTTATGTGCAGCTCTGATCCATGGCCCACAAAGGCATCAAATTATTTTTGTGACTGGACTCTGGTAGTGCCTGACTTAGGGTGGGGAAGCCTGTTCTCACCAGTGAACATACATAATGAAAAGACCTGAAGAGTTCCATGCCCAAATTGCTGTTTACAGCATCCTGTATTGTACACTATCAGAGATGCTCTCAGAAGTTGGTGTGCAGGATCAGTGCAGTTGGTGTTGCTAGCAGCTCTATGATGCATTGTTGAGAGGACACGTATATTAGATGAGGTCTTTTATGATAAAGGTAGGTCCTTCTCACCCCTTGCACCAAAGTATCTTAGAGCATGTGAAGGCAGATCTCATGTCTGTTTCCCTTTTGCTTTTGGTTGTGAATAGTTTCGTTTGTTTGAGCGAGCAGAAGGAAAGAGGGTGTTCGTTAGTATTTTTATTTTGCCTCTGCTCTGATGGGTTATTAGACCATATTGTTCTATTTATCATCTGTGTTTTGTTGTTGTTTTTAAGATGCTTGGATGCCTTTGGGCATAGATGCCAAAGCAAGAAGCATAATCAGAAGATGGTAAAAAAAGAAGTCCATTTTCTTTTTGCCTAGACTGGAGATCTGAACTTGTAATTCACTGTAAATTTTACCGGATTTTAAGAACCACAGTTTAATTTGTGTGTGTGTTTGTGTGTGGTGATGATCTTAAAAGAAATATGTTTTTGAGCTTATGTTCTTTTTTTATTTAGGTGCTTCCCCTGATGGCCCCCTGAAGCTACTTCCTGAAAATCACTTTGATCTGGTAGTGATCGATGAATGCGCCCAGGCCCTTGAAGCAAGCTGCTGGATACCTCTGCTGAAAGCCAGAAAGTGCATCCTGGCTGGGGATCACAAGCAGCTACCACCCACAATCATATCTCACAAGTAAGGAGCATTTTTATAGTTTCTGAACCTCCCATTCATTATTCAGACATGATAAACGTTGTAAAGTTTCACACAAGAAATAGTTTCATTAACGTCAAGTGGTTGACTCGTGTACTCTGCCAGCTGGTTTTAATGACACATTCATAGATGCAATAGACTTGCCTCAAGCAGGGTCCCAGTTAAAGATTAATTCAGACAGCAGGCTGCTTCATCCAGGTGAGATAGTGTTACATTCTGTTGACCAATCAATGCACTGCAAAGGTATTGCACTTCTGTATGATCTTGAGAGATGCAGCATCTTGTGTTTTGTAGATGCTGAGTGACTAGGTAATGCAGGGATTGTAAGATGAGGGAAAGAGCTATGAGTCTGAACTGGGACCTGGTGATCTTTTGTTGAACTAACTTTTTAGAAGGTGTTTAAACTTGGCTTTGAGCTGCTGGGTTTATTATGCTTGTTCATAGTGGCAGGGTCAGCTTGCTAATGCCATCCAGGGGTGGTGTGACCCTCTGATCAAAACTAGGGTTGGTTCAATGGAGACTTCAGGAGACTCTAAAAAGTCCAGCTGGTAGGGGAAAGCTTTTCTGGAGGACGGGGTACATTATTTGAGCAACCAGCAAAGGCAGCCCCCTAACTGTGGGAATCATTGTCCTTGCCCTGCTGTGTGAGCTTTGTTTACAGCTAGGCAAGTGGAGCACCTGTTCCAAGGACCCTGTTGTAACTCTCAAAGTGTGCGCAAAAGAGCAGGAATAGCTGCTGTGGGAACCTCACCACCACAGAAAAATCTGGCAGTTCAGCTCATTAGTCCTTCTATTGCTTTTATCTGATGTGTAGAGCAAATGCATGCCTGTAGGATCCAGAAAGGTAAAGGAGAGCAAGTCAGTCAGATGTAGGAACTGGAAAGAGATCTTGGAAAGAAGAGGGGAATCTACATGGAATACCACTACAGCATGGCTCAAGTGCAGAGCTGACATAGTGAGCAAGTAGTAGACAGACAGGAGGCTTTCTGAGGGAGGGGAGGAAGAACACACATGGCTTAATGGTGAATTGTAGTTTTAAGACAGTCATCAGCTGTAGGCCAGAATGACCCAGCTCAAGTCATACAAGGCATGCACTATAATTCTGTTGCTTCCACTGACTCTGCTTTTCCAGCTGTGGTGCAGAAGAAGTCCCCACTGCCAAATGCTGCTGGAGCCTCCAGCCACTGAATGCTACCAAAGCTTCTTGTCTGCAGATGTGATCCAGTAGCTCCATGAACTGTAGGCTGCTGACCCCTGGTTTATATAGGAAGCACTAGCCTGGTACATAGTGTGAGTGTCTAGTTCGTGTGGACAGGCACCATGGGTGCTGCACGCAGTGCAGAGGGTCTGGGGCATGTGCTGCATGCAGTGTCCTGCTGGACTGATCCTGTATCCTACTTCTGGCATGTCTGGATCTGGCCCCAGGCCATCTGCACGCTGGAACTAGCAAACCAAGCTGGTCTGGCAGGGTGCCGCATACAGTGTTCACCTCTTGTTGGCTCCCTGTACTGCATGCAGAACAAGCCCAAGAGTGGGGCTGCATGCTGCACATGGCGCGTAGGGATGGACTGGCTGCATCAGCTGCACATGGCACAGGGCACCAGCCTGGGGCATGTGCTGCATGCGGTGCCCTGCCAGTCCAACCCTGAACACAAGCTCTAACCTGGCCCGAACACGAGGTCAGTCCAAGACCCAGACAGATTCTAGGGCTCCATGTGTCAGGGCCAGCCTGAGGGCCATATGTTTCACACTCTTAGTATGGAGGGATCAGGTGTTTGCTGAGTGAAGTACTTGTATGCTTACGTCTGTTCTAGTTCAATAAGATACTCAAGCACCTGCACAACTTCCAGCATAAGCATTGAGGTAAGTGAAACAACATGAGAGCATGGGATTCCTTCAGTGAAAATCTCCAAGTTAGGACTTCCTAGGCCTTTAAATACCTGAAGTGGTAAGGAAAGAGGGTCAGAGGACAGATCAGATTGGATAGGCCCTGCATAAATAGTCTTTCTTCCCCCCAATAGCATTTTCTCTGTGACACTGAGATGCAGGATCCTGGCCTATGGATTGACCCATGTTCTGACCCAGCAGGGCATTTTTTATGTTCTTATGACTATCTGCAGATGCAGGGCCTGACCTCCATGGCCCAGCAGACTAATTCCAGACCTGTCTTCCTGTGTTCAAAGGTTTGGGAAGCTAATTAGAATTAGTCCATCCTTAGAATTGGTCTAATCTAATGCCCCTTGCAATGATTGGGAATCTTTCAACTGATTTCAATGTCATAAGATTACCTATAGGCATTAATAAAATAAATCATGACACTATATAACATGTGATAAGATGTTGCTCTCCATTCTCCCAGCTCTGTACCATCAAGGGCTTGAATTTTTCCTTTACACATTCTACAGCACACTTGCCTGCATCATTCCATCAGCCAGCTGAAAATTCAGGTTCCAAAGGATCTTATTTATTGATTGTGAGAGATTTTTTTTGGTTGAGTATAGTATTTATATTATAAAGGACTGCTTGGGTATTCAAAATTATGGCTAATTTATGGACTGTTTCCCTGAGAGACTTAAGGCACTAGCGGCAATTTGTTCTCCCTGGCTTTTTAATATCCTTTCCTGCTATGGATTTCTTGCATGCTGTTCTTTAGACTGTGTTGTTATTCTTGCTGATCTTTGCATCTAAATCTTGATTTGCTTTTATGGAGATAGTAGCTATGGATATTTTCATTATCTGTAACCAGCTGGACATAGGAATGTTTGCCATGTACAAGGAGTAGAGTGGTATTGCTGGCTTTATGTCTAAAATGTAAGCTCTTAAGGTTAATTGTTCTTTGCACAATATTTGTGTCTAGGAGCATTTATAGATGTGCTCAGAGAGGTGGGGTACTTTAATTAGAGAGGCTCTTGAGCCTCTCTTCTTAAAGCACCCGGAGTGTCACATGTATCCGCATGCCCACACTGAAAAATGGTGGGGGGGGTGCTTTAATTAAAGCTCATCAAACAAGCTTTAGTTAAAGAGCCCCCAGCACCATTTTTCAGTGCAGGGATGCTGATACACATGACATTGGAGTCTGCTGGAGCACGACAGTTACCACACTCTGGCTGACTCGATTAATCAAGTCAGCTCCAAATGTGCTGTAATTACAGCACATTGGACCAGCCTTTCTGCGTGTGTATAGGCACCCTAAAAACCCCATCTGAAATCAAGAACCCATTGGGTTAAGTTCTATATGTGTTCATGGTATTAGAAATCCCCTGCTCCACAGCATTCATACTCCAAATCAACAAGTTAAACAAAAGAAGGGGGAAAAGGAGTTATCAGCATTCCTGTTTTACAGTGGTGGAGGTCCAGAGGGATTAACAGCCCAGTTAACAAAGATCTTTAGGCATTTGGGATTCAGATAGGCTAGTGGCTCTCACATTTTTTAGACTTAAGGCACCCTTCAGACAATGTCAGTTTCTAGCTTTCACTAATTTTTTGACTACGGAAAAATAAAAAAGCAATTTTTTGTTGCAAAGAATCAAAAAGGCCACAATGGAGCAGAATATTTTCTATACTATGTGTTACAGGGGGAGAAGCCCTAGGGGCACTCCGAAGCTCCCCGAAGGAGCCGCGGTGGCAGATGCGAGCGGCAGAAGGAAAGGAAAATGGCAGTTACTCACCATAGGATCGCCGAAGAGCCCCACACGCAGCGGGAACAACGGCCTGAAACGCCTGTGGTCAGCAGGTGACGTCAGCCCGAAGCACCAGGCGGAGAGGATAAAAAAAGAAGCTGCAGCCAGGAGAGGGGGGAGCACGTGGCTGCCGGGCAGAGGCCGCAGCAGAAGCGGCTAGAGTAGTGGAGCAGGCTCCGAATGGGAGCGCGAGCCTGGGAGGTGCGGCTTGCCGGAGCTGGCTGTCGTTGTGTGCTCCGGGTGAGGGAGCAAGCCCGGAGGACGCTGGACACCAGAGCCGGCTGCCAACACGTGCACCGACTGGGAGAGAGAGCCCGGAGGACACCGAGCAGCAGGACCAGCAACTGATGAGCCATCCGGAGGCCGCGGGTGTTCCCAAGGGAGACGGAGGCCAGAGAGCAGTGTACCCAGGACGGGTGAGCCAGGGAAAAGCGGGGAGCGAGCCACAGGCACGTGGAAGGACCCGTGGATTGGAGAAGGCCCAGAGGGAGGACTGCATCCTGAAACAGACCCAGGTGGGAGAGAGGAACATTGGGGCTGCTCGGAGAGAGAATGGCCAGACTGGTGGGAGCTGGAAAAGAGGATCTACGACAGGGAGAGCACGGAGAGGGGGTCTCTCCCAGGGGAATAAGATA
>JAGPOW010000874.1:4531031-4550141 GCA_030014935.1 Caiman crocodilus
CCAGAGGGAAGCTCCACCCACTGGAAGAACAAAGTCGTGGCAGGCGAGAAAGGGGCGGACTCCGGTGCAGAAAGAGACCTGTCCCAAGGCTTCCTGAGATGGCTAGCTGGACACCCACAAATCCTCGGGGCAAAGAGGCCCGAGGTAAGATGTTCGACACCTGGCGGCTACACTATGGATTCCTATTCTCAATCTGTGGTTTATCTGGTGAACCATGTAGGGTGTTTGCACACTTAACTTGTATTAAGTGTTAATACTGAACAATACCCTACAGCACCCTTAAAAGGATCTTGCAGTACCCCAGGGTTCTGCATTACTCTGGTTAAGCCTGAATTAGATGCTCAGTTAGTTTTTTTCAAAATAGCTTCTAGAAGTTAGATGCCTGACTCCCACCTGAGCCAATTTATGCTAGTGTCTCTTAATATTATAATTTATAATGAAGGGAATTATAAATGCTGTATTGTTCAAATGACACAGATGAGTAGCATCTCTTTTTTGAATTTTGTATGATTGCTATAGGCAAGAACCATGCTATCGCAAATGAATGCCCTGATTCTGCAAGTGCTTTAACAGGTATGTGACTTTACTCGCACGAGTAGTCCTCCTGCCTTCATTGGCACTGTTCCTAGGCTTCTGGTTAAGCACCTGCAGAAATATTTGCCTGTATATCATGTTTATTCAGAGCTCTTCTCACAGAAGCATAAAATCTTTGCTGCTTCCACAAAAAATAGTTTCAGCATCAATGCTGAAAAGTAATTTAAGCTTTCGATAGGTTAACAAAATTATCGTGATCCTCCAGGCCAGCTTTTTCAAAAAGGGTACCCTACTGCTAGGCTTTCAAATCCAAATAGGAAGGAGTTTCAAAAGCAGCTGAGTGTCTTAGATGTGTGTCTCATTGCTCACAAATTTAGACCCTGACAGAGCCTGGCCAAAGCATTTCTGCTTTCTCAACCTGTGGAAAGTCAACGTATTGGGAAGTGGGGCGGTAGGGCTGTGTGAAGCTTCGGGTGGTGATTCAGTTCAGAGGAGATTCAGCCCGATTCGGTGGTTGAATCTCCGAATCAAATATAGGGACCAATTTAAAGATCCAAGTCAATTCAAAGCTCTCCAAATCTTTTCTGAAGATTCAGAGAGGTTTGATGATTTGAGTAGTCCCTGATGGCTGCAGCAGGGAGCAGCAGCTGACTCGGAGCTGGTAAGTCTACGGGCAGGGAAGGGGACCTTGGGGAGACCCCTGCCAGCCAGGACCACCCCCCCGGCGCAGCCCCAGCTCGGTACTTTAAAGAAAAGCCCCGGTGCTCACTGGGCGTTGCTGGGAGGGGGGGATCCCTGCTGGTCCATGCTGCATGGGGGGGCTCTGCATGAGCCCCCTTACCGCCCCAGCCTCCCCCACGGGTGCTTCGCATGGGCCAGTTCCAACCCTTTAAGAAAAAAAAAGCCAAGAAAAGCCCCGGGAGTCAGCGCTCCTGCAGCAGCCTCTAGGCTTTGGGGGCTTGTGCAGAGCCCCCCATGTGGGGCAGGGCAGTGGGGGGCAGCAGGGATCACCCTCCACCAGCAGGAGCAGCGAGTCCCAGGGATTTTTCGTGTTTCTTTTTTTTCTTAAAGGGCTGGAGCTGGCCTGTGCGAGCACCTGTAGGGGGCTGGGTGAGCGGGGAAGGGGAGTTGGGGGCTTGTGCAGAGCCCCCCACACAGCATGGTGCACTAGGGGGCAGTAGAGATCGCCCCCTGCCCAGCAGCACCCTGTGATCCGGGGCTTTTATTTTTTTATTTTTTTGCAAGTGCTGAGAGCTGGGGCAGCCATTGCTAGGCTGGGAGAGGGGCAGGGGATGGGCCTGGCTGATTCGGAGATTCGGCTGAATCGAATCAGGACAGTAGTTTGAATCAAATCAGAACAGTGATTCGAATCACCGAATCGAATCACTGTCCTCTGAATCAGCCAAATCCGAAGCGAATGCTAGCCATTTTGCCCAGGCCTATGGGGCAGTTTAAGCCATTTGCCTTTGAGTTTGTGTGAGGCCCTCGAGTCATCCTAGATAAGAAGCATCATGTGGAAAATGCTCAGGAGGAAAATAATCTCCCTGTAAAATCTGAAATTCTATTCATAGTTGGGAGAGTTATTAAATAACTAAGCATGAACAATTTCAGCCAATATAATGGCAAAAAAGCAGAGAACTTAGAGCATGTAAATGACATGTCTGATTTGAGTGAAAAAATGATCTTTTTTAAAACTATTACAATTTAGATTAAAGAATATAAATTTGATGAGGGAAAAATAAAAAGGTCATTATGTTTTCCTGTTCTGCATACGGGCTTCGCTTGGCTTTCCTCCCCCTGTGGCTGATTTGGAATGTCAGGTTCCGAATGATGAGTTCAGACTCACCCACTCTTTCTTCCAAGACTTCTTTTGCCTTATTAAATTCTGTCACTGTGGTCTCACATTTATTTATTTAAAATATTAATGTGAGAGTTGGCCTGCTGAGATACAGCGGTGCTAGTGATTGTGCACATAGCGGTGATTATAAAATGACAGCAAGATGAGGCACGCTTTAGGAACAATTAGACCACAGAGATACTCTTGAGCCTGGCACATATTGTCATGGTTCCAAGGAGCTCTGACAGACCATGTCTGCTGAGGGTCTATCCCTGTAGTTTAACAAAAAAATGTGTCGAGTTGCTGCACCTTTTCAAAACGTGAAAGAAACAGGAACTTCAAACGGCACGCACAAAAGGATTAGACATCACAAGTCTGCGCTCTTTCCCCACCAATTCAAAAAACCCAGCAAGATACCAATCCCTAATCTGCTGTAGAATTAAGATAAAAGAAAAGCATCCAGAGGGGAGAGAGCCACTGGAGACAGGTTGCTAATAGATCATATAAATAAGACAACATCACCTATATAATCTCGGAGCAATAGGTTCCACTTTTAACATCAGTTTGAGGGCTGTTTACGACACACATCTGAATATCAGAGAATGCACTGGCTTGCCTACCAGAGCTAGTTCTTTAGTCAGTTATTGGCCAAAGCAGCTAGTGAGCAATTGGAAAACCTGGCTAGAACACCAGCGTTCTAGCCTCTACTTTGCTGTTTGCTTAATAGGCAACTTGGTGTGCTCAGCAACCAATTTAACCTCTTTGAGCCTCTGTTTCTCCACCTACAGAATGGAGACAAGGCAACTTAGCTCAGTTAGGGGAGTATTACAAGAAGTGTTGGTTTAGGACTAAATAACAACTCTCTCATTCTGGTGATGTGCAATTCTTCTTTGGAGGTAGTCCCATTGACTTCAGTGCTGCTTCTTGAATGAGGACCTGCTTGCTAACAGGATTGGGACATTCATCACTTGCATTTTTACAGTAAAATAGAAAGACCAAAGCATTGTGTAAGAACTACACTAGCCTAAAAGCCTCTCAGAAAAGCTGCCTCACATATAAGTGGTATCTGGGATTTGGTATTATTTGGTTGTATCAGGATCAGGAAAATGCAGATCAGCTTGTGATTATGCATATGTCTACAGTGCTATGCAGAGATCCCTAAGCTAGCTCTGCGCACATGCTAGCTTGGGTCCTGGAAGCAGTATAGAGCTGCATTAAAATAGCACTCCACCCAAGCTAATTGATCCTGGTATACCACCAGATTGAAAATTTACTGAAGGTCCTGGTCTACTGGGCACTAAAACAACTTTTACCAGATAGCACCTTTATTTGTTTAAATAATTTGTTCCTAATGAATAATACACAAAAGGAGGTAATGAAGAAGACACTGAATTCATGCCCTAGCAAGAATCCACAACTGAGGAGATGAAAAGCTTTGGACAGATGAAAACAATCTGCAAATACTTCACTTTGGCCCAAGGTAGCAGCTGTTCATCTACAGCACTCTATCAAGCCAGTCTGTACTGCCTAGTCCTGATACCTCACCTGATCATTTATGTTACTACACTATCTGAACAAAAGGCACAATGCTTGGAACATACCAACAACCACATTGTGCTCTGGATCATGCTTCCCAACCCATGGTTTGTGGGCAGTAAGTTGCCTGCAAGACCCTCTGACACTATTAGCAACTAGAGCAAATTAAAAAGATAAAAACCAAGGTTCATAGGGACAACAGAGTATGGTGTTCCCTGCAGCACCTCGCTTGTATACTGGTATTGTTGCCCAGGCACCAGTGAAGACTGGGGACTATTCCGGATGAGTGAGCTAAATCTGTTGGTAGAGTAAGCTGGCATAGCTCCATTGACTTCAGTCAAACAGTGCTGATGTACATCTACTGAACATTTGTGGAACAAGTGATAACATCATTCAAGATCTGAAACTGTAATTACAGTACTTGATGGGTAGTTGAGAGTATTCTAACTTTGCCTTTTGCTTGGTAACTGTGACCTGAAGGTATCCTGTTATTTAAAATGGCAGTTTATCGTAGGTGAAATTCAGTGCCAGAAATGTCAGGAAGGCAAATGGTGTTGTGAGCACATAAATGGTGTAGTGCAGGTATGTGCTTTTAACAGAAACCAGACCTTCCATTTGATAAGACAGAAACGTTAGTGTTTCAGCCACCCAGCTAAACTGGTTCTCCATGATCAGCGGAAACGGGTAAAGGCACCATCTGCTGCGCTTACCTCAGTAACATGTGCACTTCAGAGCCTAACTGGTGCTTGTATTGTTTAGAGATGCAGTAATGGATAAGTCCCCACCCTGATGAGTCTGTACTCTAAATAAGATCAACAGAAGGGAGATGGGGAGATGAGCATAGAAGGAGGTGAGGAGGTTGGCTTGGCAGACTGAGCCAAGTGCTGTACCCAGATCTTCTGCCCTTGGCTCTGCTAGCCACACTGTCCCTTTCGTTTGAAGTAGCAGTTCTCAGCTGCTTTCCAATTACTGGGCTCACCAGGTAAGGGTCCTCTTACACCCACCCTCATGGTTCCCATCTCAACTGTGCCCATCCTGCCTCAAAAAATAATGAAAGGGCAGGGTGATGGAGACAGGAACTGCCTTTACTGTGAAGGTTGTGTCTGTTGGGGGAACAAGTTCGTAACAGTGCTGTCAAGGGGCGGGGCTACCAATGCAGCCCTTGACAGCTTGCCAAAACTGGGTAAGCAGCCCTCTGCCCAGAATAATTGCCCACCCCTGTCTTATCTCATCTAACACTAGTTTTCTTTTCATACAGTCTGATGACTCTCCAGTGCAGCTCTGTCTATTCGATGGAGCTTCTTAGAACTCCAATTTTTTGCAAATCTCCTTTTAAATGTACACATTTCCTCCCTTTCCTATCAATCTTAATATCTCTCTTTCTTGGCTTTGAGGTTTCATCTAATCTTTTGGTTGATCTCTCATGACTGTTGCTGTTTGTCCCCTTCCAACTCTCTTTCCAGGTTATGATGGTTCATTCCTCCCTGCCTTTTCCCTTCAGATACTAGTTGTGCTATTTTGCTATGTAATTGTCAGGAGGTCTTGTTGGTGCTGAGCTGTTTGTTAACTTGTTTTAATGAACTTTGTAGTGTTTTCTTGCTTCTGATATTCTTGTAAAGCCCTACTGTACAAGCAAGAGTTCGCTGCAAAAATAAGAAAGAGGGTGGTGGATGCTTTCAACACTGACACAGTCCTTGTAAAAAAACACTACAGTGAAATCAGTTATTATATCAGCTCCAGCCTCTTCTGGATTGATGTCTGTGTCTTCTGAGCTAGAAGCTTTAGTAGTATTTGGACACTGTAGCACCCAATGTACCTTGTAGGTGTAATAGATTTAAAATAAAGCAGAGCAGAGAGAATGTGTGCGCCTGAATCAATATTGTTAACAGATTTACATCTCTCAGCCTGAGTTACCAATAAATTACACTCCAAGGAGTTTTACTGTATTAAACAAAATCATTGTTAAGGCATCAGTAACATGCTGTAAGTCTTGTAATCCAATAGCCATTCAGACAGGATACCACTGTGAACTCAATCTTGCAGACAGTTGTATCCAGCAGTAACCAATGCCAGGAAGTAAAATGGCCTTCTGCCCATTTGGAGAAGTGATGAGAAGCTGTGGTCTCAAATGTCAGCAGGATCTCTACACTTATTTTTATTAGAGAACAGCACTGTGTAGCCTCAGCCAGGTTCTAGGCCCTGTTGTGCTAGGTACTTTTTGTATATAGGGTAAGAGACAGTCCCTGCCTCAAAGATACTGCACTCTAAATAGATGAGACAGAGGAGGCAGCAAGATAGGAGGGACAACTATCCCTGTTTTACCTCCATACCATATGGGAAATCTGTTACAGAGCCAGGAGCTGAACCAAGTTCTAATGACTATTGTCTTATCCTCTAATGAGAAATTATTTCTTAGTTATGTGAGTCTGTGGTTTTGGTCCTTTTATACTCATGATTGCTGTTGGGAGTCCCATTTACCTATGACTAAAACTTTCCATCTGAAGTTGGTTATAAAATTGCTTCCTGTTCTATTTGGCTAGTGATTTGGCTACAGCCATCCAGTTTCTCTTTCTGACTTCCAGGATCTATTGAGGTCACTCTGGGTACGCATAGTGGGGGCAGGTTGACCTCAAAACACTCCAGCCCTACATCAGTAAACTATAGAGCTATGAAGGTGTAAGCTTCAAGGGTGAAGCTTATGAGAACAGCAGGCAAGTCTTTCTCCTTAGCAGGAGTTCATTATAAGAGGAGATAAAGTCCATGAAGCTCACAGCCTTCAGGACAGAGTGCAAACTATAACAGCAAAGCAGTGGAATGCAAGGGGAAGAAAAGCCAGTAGGAGAAGAGGGAGATGAAAGGGCAGAACATAAAACTTTTAAGTTTGGCCTAGTTCCTATGGGAAGGAATAAAGAATATGTGAATAAGGAAGGAAAATGAAGCTTTGAGTTAATCATGATATGACTTATTACTTTGGCATTCTTTGGTGACCAACACACATGTAGGTAGTAACAGCTGTGGTCCATGAGCAAAACCATAGGCTTGAGGATTGTGATGAGACATACTACATCGTTCGATTTTTATGGGCTGTGTCCACTTAAGCATGGATGTTTGGTTCCCTGGGGACAACTAGCGGTTGCACTTTGGCATGTGGCTAGTTATCCCGGGGTGGGGTAGGGGAGGCTGGAGCTAGCACTGGGCTGAGCCCAGCAGCCTTACCTGGGGTCTTGGGGGCCTCTTGGGGGTGCAGCAGCAGTGATCATGCCAGTCAAAGCCTAGATGGCAGCTTGAGTGTGGCTCCGACTGGCCAGGCTCCAGTTTTGAGCGGCACGTGCTGCCCCACGTGTGTTGCTCTGCCTTTTGCATGGGGTTTTTTTTTATCCTTGGGCATCCAGGGGTCAACTCCCCCCCCTCCCTGCTTTCCCCTGCCCTGCTCCTTTGCAGCACAGAGAACAGCTGAATGTGAGGTATGTGGCACCACAGATGTGTTTGTGGTACCACATGCTGCACGGCTGCACTCGTTTGGACGTGACCATGGAGTGTGGAATGCATCTTTTCAATTTACTAAGGCAAGATTTAGAAACAGTGCAGCAATTGTCTTATGTATGTTACTCTTACCAGACTGAAAGTGGTGTAATGCTGAATATAGATCTCTTAAAAGTTTGTGTTGCTACAGGTTAAAAGCGTCTGCCCCCCAGCCCCTTCCTTTCCCTGTTCCCCCATTTCCCCCCATGTCTCCCAACCTGTTGGCATTTCTTGTTAAGGACAAAGACATTAATAGTAGCTATATTGGGTTAGCTTTCTCGGAGATTGGATTGATAACTCTCTTTATTAAATGCAAAAATTTAATTATGTTCCAAATGTATTATCTATTTTGCAGTCTGATGAAAGAAATCTCTTTAAAACATCTCAGTTTTTTTCAGGTAAACCACTAGAAAATAATTCTCTCTTGTCTTTATACATCTGAACCTCTGGTATAATTTTAATGGTTGTGTGAACAGAAATACAGGCTTAATAACATCATGACCCTGGTTATACCTTACAGTGCCACCTGTATTTATAATACAAATAAGTCTCAGGATTGAGAGTATTGCTGGCGTGTTTTCCACAACTATGGTTTACATAGTTCTCATGGAAGAACAGACATTTTGAATAGAATGACTAGATGGCCTGCTCTAGGCCCCTTCTGACCCTAGGTACTATGATACTATGAATACTGAAATCATAACGCCTTTAATAAGGGTTTTAAATATAATCCTTGAAGTTACAGACATGAATGAACAAATACCCTTCTACGCAGTTCATGTTCCAGTGCTGTTTTTATTACTTACCAAGCACCATGACTAGTATGGAATCCTATACAATACATGAGACATCCAGTTGCTGAATGGCGTATGACGTGTAGATATCAGTGCACCTGTTAGGATATCTACCTCTCCAGTGAGCTCAGGATTATATATTGTTTTTATTGAGTTGAATTTTAAGGCCAAATTTTGACACACCATTGCAGAGCATGTAAGGGACAGGCAGAATCTCTCTCTTCATTCTTGTAGGTATTACACCAACTGTGCTCTAAATGTAGAGAAGCAAGTAGTTTGTGGAGTGACTGGAACCTTTTTCCAAGCCTACAGCATACCAGCTAGTAGAGCTCATCCACTGTGGAGGTAGCTAGCAACATACCAGAAAGATAAGCCAACAATATATCATCAATAGCCTTGGGGAGAAGGGAACGAGAATGTGACTCCCAGTCCCATAGATCCTTTCTTGCTATGCTTCTGAAGCCTCAATGAACAATCTAGCGTTGTGATTCCCACAACCTCCTGTGAGAGACTAAACTGGGAGCCAGCTGCATAGTCCAGTGAAGCCAATTTAAAGATGTCCTTTGATTTCGTTTGGCTATGGACAGGTCCCATTGGGCAGCTTATTATTGTATTTGTTTTTCATTTTTATTCCAATCCATTACTTCTAGCCATGCCCTTCTGTACTACCCTAATTAATTCCCCTGCAATTTTGGTTTTCTCCACTGTCCAAATATTTGCAGATAATTATTATATTCCTTCCTCTGGGCATTGTTACCTAGATAAGGTTAGACATATTTTGCTGTTTGTTTTAATTCTTTGTTGTAAGTCACTCCACATTTCTCTCCTGCTGAGATGCCCTGAAATCAGCACTGCATTCCAGCAACAGTCTTCCTGGAGCTGTGGAAGGAGATGCCATCTCCTGCGTGCTCAGTGATTTGATGTTTGCCTGTGGAGTCCAAGCAAATGTTCTTCCATTTTAATCAATGAATAACCAATATCTGACTTTAACAATCTTTGACTACCCACTATAAGAGCAATTTAATTAGCTCCACCACCCCTTTTATTGCAGTTGTATTGCTTATGTCCTCAGTGATTTAAAAGGAAAATGTCTGGGGGAGAGGGGACATCTACTTTGTTGCAATTTCTGAATTATCTTAATGATGCAGTAGAATGCAAAATGCCAGGCACCTGAAACCAATGACATTAATGGGTGAGTATTTCACACATCTGCAGTGCCTTCCACACAACATAGCATCAACCAAAGAGTTAAGCCCTCTTGATAGAAGTAAAACCATTACAGATGAGAAAGCTGAAGCTCAGAGAGGTAAAGGGCCATGCACAATGTTGCACTAAGAAAGGTGCTAAATCAGGACTCAAACCCAGATCTTGCCCTCCATCCTTTTACAGCTATGAAGAAAATGAAAACATTGTAACGATGTTGGATTTCACAGCTCATAGTATGTGACTGGGGAAATGGAGCTATAGCCCCATTCTTTCATCAGAAGAAAAAGGAGAATCACACTTAAAATAATAGAATTATAGAGAATAGAATTAGAAAGTAGAGAACAGAATTAGAAAGGATCTTGAGAAGATGTTTAGTCCCAAGGCAGGATCAACTGTACACAATCAGTTCCTGTCTGAGGTTTCTCTAACCTGTTCTTAACCCCCAAGGATGGAAATTCCCTGAGTAATCTTGGTAACCTCTTCAAGTGCTTAACTATCCTTAGCCAGATTTTTTTCCTAATGACTGACTCCCTTCCTGCAATTTCATAGTTTCATAGTAGGTAGGGTCGGAAGGGACCTAAGCAGATGATCAAGTCCAACCCCCTGCCATGGCAGAAAAAAGTACTGGGGTCAAACAACCCCAGCGAGGTGTTCATCTAGCCTCCTCTTAAAGACCCCCAGGGTAGGAGCCAGCACCACTTTGCTTGGAAGTTGGTTCCAGATCCTAGCTGCCCTGACAGTGAAATAGTGTCTCCTGATGTCTAGTCTGAATGTACCCTCTGCCAGCTTGTGACCATTATTTCTAGTCACTCTTGGGAGTGCTTGGGGGATCAGGGACTCCCCCAATACTTGCTGGTCTCCTCTGACTAGTTTGTAAACGGTCACTAGATCTCCCCTCAGTCTTCTCTTGTGGAGGCTGAACAGGTTCAGGTTCCTTAGCCTCTCCTCGTAGGGCCTGCCTAGCTGCCCCCTGATCATGCAAGTGGCCCTCCTCTGGACCCACTCCAAGTTGTCCACATCCCTCCTGAAGTGCAGCGCCCAGAACTGGACCCAATTTGAACCCATTTCTTTTTGGGTGAATTCTCCAGTGAATATGGAGAAGCATTTGATGCCTTCTGCTTTGCTACAACTTTTATGTAGCTGAAGACTGAGATCATGTCTTCCTTGAGTCTTGTCTTCTCTAAGCTAGACAACCCAGTTATTTCAGTTTTTCCTTCCAAGTCATCTTTTTTCAAGATCTCTGGTCATTTTTGTTGATCTTCTTTGGATCTTCACTGGTTGGTCCATGTGTTTCTTGAAATGCGGTGCCCAAAGCTAGATGTAGTACTTCATCTGAGGCCCTTGCAGTGCTGAGTAGAGTAGAAGGATGACTGTCTCTTTCATATGATATTTCTATATCCCACTCTGATGACTGTTCTTTTCATAATAATGTTGCATTATTAACTCACATTCAGTTTGTGTTTTATTATAAGCTTCAGATAATATTCTATAAGACAATTGCCTGGTTGTTATTTGTCTTGTAATTGAGCAATTGCATATTCCTAAATGTACATTATATGTAGTATATGTACCTAAATGTAGTATTATATTTGTCCTTAGTGTATTTCATTCTATTTATTTCAAACCATTACTGCAGTTTTGTAAGATATTTTTAATTGAAGTTCTGTCCTCCAGAGTGTTTGCAGCATCTCTCAGCTTGTAACATATATGCATAATGTAAATTTAATAAGCCCATTTATTCCTGGAAGTAGTAATGATTCCTGATAGCTATATGTGGAGTGTTGGCTCTTCATAACCAGCTTATGATATATTAAAGTACAAGGGAGCTGGAATCATACCTGTGGTGAGGTAGTCACCATTCAGTGGCAGCCTGCCTTGGCTAGGGAGTCACCATTAGTTACTTCACACAGCTTCTTTCAAGGTCTGGGTGATAAGGACTTGCTTCTATAAGAGAAGCATTCAGCAGAAATATTGATCCACTGTGAGCCATTTTCTGTTGCTTCAGAATCTCCATTCTCCTGATTCATCCACAAGGAAAGGACATAAAAGGATTGTACAGTCTGCATCCCATCCCTGCTGCCTGGAATGAGGTGGAGTGCCATAAAGTTCACACTGCAGCTAGTAGGCCCAGGAAACAAAGGATAGTTGAAACTACTGAAACTGTAGGAGGCAATTGAATTGGCCAGTACATAATTATCTGATGTACAACAGCTGGAAGTCAGCTAATATTCTTTTTTAATCTTCCTTCAAAGAGTGTCATAGGATCTTAGAACAATAGAAAAGTAGGGTTGGAAAGAACCTCAGGAGGTCATCTAGTCCAGCCCCCTGTCCAAGGCAGGACCATCCCCAACTAGATCATCCCAGCCAGGATTTTGTCTAACTGGGTCTTAAAAACCTCCAAAAATAGGGAGTCCACAGCTTCTCTGGGTAACCTGTTCCAGTGTTGTGCTACCCTCCTAGTGAGAAAATTCTTCCTAATATCTAGCCTAACCTTCCCTTGAGACCATTGCTCCTTGTTCTGTCATCTGCTACCACTAAGAACAGTCCAGCTCCATCTTCTGCCGAACACCCCTTCAAGTAGTTAAAGGCTGCTATTAAATCCCCTATCAGTCTTCTCTTCTCTAAACTAAATAAGCCCAGCTCCCTCTCCTCATAAGTCCAGGGTCCTAGTCCCCAAACCATTTTCATTGCTCCCCACTGGATTCTCTCCAGTTTGTCCACATCCTTTCTGTAGTGAGGGGTCTAAAACTAACCACAGTATTCCTGATGTGGCAGTACTGAAAAGAGGGGAATAATCATTTTCCTTGACCTATTAGCAACACTCCTACCAATGCAACCCAGTATGCCTTCTTGGGAACAAGGGCACACTGATCACTCCTATTCAGCTCATTGTCCACTGTAACCCCCACATCCTTTTCTGTAGAGCTGCTGCCCAGTCAGTCAGACCCCAGCCTTTACTGGTACATGGGATTGTTCTGTTCTAAGTGGAGGGCTTTCCAGTTGTCCTTGTTGAACCTCGTGAGATTTCTTTTGGCCCAATCCTCCAATTTGTCTAGGTCACTCTAAATCCTAGCCTTGCTCTCCAGCTTATCTACTGCTCCTTCCACCTTGGTGACATCTGCAAACTTGCTGAGGGTGCACTCTGTGCCATCTTCCAGGTTGTTGATGATTCCAGGTTGTCATTTATTAAGAAAATATAAGCAGTCAGGGCCTTTCATCTCTGTTTTAACCACAAGGTAACCATCACCTCCAGCTTCCAAGTGACAGGGTCTGCAGAGCCCTTTTTTCCATCTGCCTTTGTTACAGCGATTGCCTGTTGTTTTAGACAAGGACGTTATCAAAATTATCCAAGCCTTTGTGTCTTCCCAACTTAGCTTCTCTAACATTGTCTATGTAGGACTGTCTTAGGTGGTTAATCAAAAGCTGCTCCTGGCATGCTTACTTAGCAGCATTGGCCAGATGTGTGCTCCAAAGACTTTATTGGCTCCTGATTGACACAGAGTGTCTTATGGTCTGAGATGTGATAACTAGCAGCTTGAGGATCTGGCTCGTTCCATCCATTCTCTCTTCTCTACTCAGAGCTAACTAAGT
This sequence comes from Caiman crocodilus, assembly GCA_030014935.1. Lineage (NCBI taxonomy): Eukaryota > Metazoa > Chordata > Crocodylia > Alligatoridae > Caiman > Caiman crocodilus. Next base: position 4,544,052 of record JAGPOW010000874.1, read on the forward strand.
GCGTGTCTAATATCCTGTAGGCCATTTTGTCTTCCCATTTAATTCCTTCTCTTCCCAAATATTGTAAATGATGTTCCCTACCAGAACTTCCCTAAAAAAATCCTCCATCCCAGGGACACTCGGTACTGACTGGCTTAGGGGCTATATGATTTGTTAGGATTAACCAGAGTCACAACTGCACGTACAACCTTAGGTGAATTGGAGCAAGCACACTTCAGTTCAGAAGAAGATGCTATGCAGTATGAAAGCTGAAGGCAATGAACTGAAAAGTTGAAGTGTTTATAGCCCAAGTATTGCTGTTTAAAACAGTCCATTGTAAAGTATGACAGATAATGGTTGGATTATCTCTGTCACTGTCGATATTTGGTTTGTGAGTCAGGCCTATTTGTATGAGATGGTCCAACATATTATAAGACCAAACACCTGGTTGTTCTTCTTAGTTTTTCTCTTAGATTAAAGATGCTCAATTCTGCATCAAGTTCTGGGTGCTACACTTCAACAAGGACATGGTAGAACTTGAGAAGAATCATCAGAGATTTGCATGGCAAACCATATGAGGAAAGGCTGAGGACCTGGTACTCTTCAGCCTAAAAAAGAAAAGGCTGAGAGGGGCCTTGGTAGCAGCTCACTGCTACTTCATGGGAATACGTCAGGGGCTCAGTGAACAACTGTTCATCAGAGCACCCTTGGGTGGAACTAGGAGTAATGTCTGCAAAGTCCTGGAAGACCACTTCAGGTTTAACACTAGGAAAAACTTCACAATTAGGGTGTCCAGAATGTGGAATAGGCTCGCTCCAGAGGTGGTGGAATCTCAATCACCTACCCTGGAAATTTTCAAGAGGAGACTGGATGGTCACCTTGCTGGGGTCACCTGATCCCAGTTTTCTTTCCTGCCTGGTGCAGGGGGGGCTGGACAAGATGATCTTGTGAGGTCCCTTCCATCCTTTACAATCTATGAATCTATGCCATTTAAACTAGCTTTACAGTCAGTGAGGTGATGAGGCTATGGACTATCAAGGTATTCTTCATGTTCTTTTTCATGTAAACCTTGCTTCATGTATAGAGGTCAAAAGGATGATGGTCAAGCTTACTAAGTAATTTAGGGTCTTTCAGCAGTGTGTGAGATACTTAATGGAATCTGATTTTTAGAAACCATGTGGTCTGCACATTTCTAACCACAACCTTGACTCTGTGGGGAACAGGCACAAGTGAAGTGGAATCTTAAAACATGACTTTTTAAAAATGTCCATAAAATGTCCTTCTCTCATGAAAAGCATGATGACTCCAGGCCGGCAAGAAGCCTGGGCTGGGTTAAGGTGGTTTGCCCACTTGTAGCCATGCATTTCCATACCTGATAATTTTTGTTTTGGTTATTTTAAAGTATAACTTGTCCTAGCGCCTGTTGCATGTGCATTGAGAGAACTAGGTCTTCAAGACTGTCCTGATAAGCAGGTGATACTTAAAATTTTAGCTCCCCATTTAATGCCTTTTTTGGCATGAGAATCAACAATTGGAAAAACTAATTGGACTGTGAAATAAGAGAGGATTCCATTAACAGGTAAAAGATTTCTAAGTAGCTTAATATTCTCATTATTCATTTACTATATAATCTGTTATAGGTCCCAACAGTGGGTATGCAGTACTTTGAAAACTGTGCTGCTAATATATATAAGGGTTTTATTTCACATGTTCATGGCAAGTTTTATTGCCTTGCCTGCATTTTATGAGATGCCATTAGAAGAAATACTTCATAACATTTATTGCTTGGTATTAAACCAAAAGGTTTTATTGCAGATACTATGTGAGATCTGCTTCTGACTCGGTCCTTATTTCACTTATTAGATGTGTAAGGAATTTGTTGACTACATCAAAGAGCCGATTTTGCTTTGAAAAGACAGTTTGATCCATTAGTGTATAGCAGCCAATTGAATCTGCCAGCGACTTATCCAGACGTATTTTTACATAATTGGTCTGCAAATCCCATGAGCCTGTGCGACTCAGACTTCATTTGCTTGACTTGGCTTATGTGACCAGAAGCTTTCTCAGCATAGTTGAGCTACATACAAGTCAAGAAGTGCCCTATTTTTCATTATCGGAAACAGATATTTACAGTTTATCAAGGTTGTGGTTAGAAATGTGTCCTGAGAGGTTTGTAATGAAAATAGAAGTAGTTAATCTCATTTGACAACTCTTTCATGACCTCTGAAAAAAGTTGGTTGGTCTCATTCCAGTTTTGCAGTGGACAGGTGTGTGCTTTGCAATTACCACTGATTCCTGCCCTAGTTGGTAGCACCTCCAAAGAGTGCAGAGACTGAATGTGGATGGAAAAAAAACAGTTGCTCTCACCTCTAGAGATGACCATCCCGGGGTAGATGGTTGGCAGGTTGGCAAGGCAGAGTGAAAAATCTTACACTGCTGCTTCTAAGCCTTTTACGTGGATCACTCCAGGGTCTTATTCCTATTTATGTTGGAGCTTATCACATGGCAATAGCAGAGTTAAAGGATCTGAGTGTCAATGAGAATCGGGTCCATCTGTCAACTGGACTCTAAAACCAGCAACTTTCAACAACATTGTGGGGGAAGGGGGGTGGGTGTGTGTGTGTATGAGTGAGAGCTTATCAATCCTTGGAAATTCCAAGAAATAGTTTTTCCAATATTAATATTCTTGTATAGGGGCACTTAATCTGGAATTAGTATGTCCACATAGGGTTTCTACCAGGGTGGGCAAAATATGGTCTGCAGGTCACATCCAGCCTGCGGTGGTCCTTTGGTCCTGCGTGGCCCCTGGCCTATGGCACATCCTGCTGCTCCCTGGGCATGCAGTGGAACTGGGGTGTCTCTGCAGCTGGACTGTCTTTCTAGGTGACCCAGGAGGCAGCAGCTCCTTCCGGCTGCTGCCGCTGCCTGGCCCTTCTTGCTGCAGCTGCCCAGAACCTGCACCCAGGCTGCCCTGTGGCTCCTCTCCAGTGCCATTGCTGTCCTGCTGGGTGGTCTGGAGACAGCAGCAACAGTGATGTCAGTGGAGAGGAATGGCAAGCCAGCCTGGGTGCAGCAAGAAGGGGCTGGCAGTGGTGAGGGGTGGGAGCACTTTTCCCCTGGACCCAGCAGCTGCTGCCACTGCCCAGCATAGCTGGGAGGTCCGGAGCAGATTCAGGGCAGGCTGAGATCAGGGTTGTACATGCGGGTTTCAGCTGGTCTGCTCCACCAGGCTGAGACTGGAGTGGGCACAGGTCAGGCTAGGGTCGGGGCTGTGCACATGAGTCCCCACCAGTACCACAGGGTTGGGGCCAGTGATGGTGGCAGCCAGAAGGAGACACCACCGCCACCTGGGATGCCTAGAAAAGCAGGGGAGGGCGGGCTAGGTCTGTGTGCTGTTGGTGGTGGCATGTGGGCTCCAGGCTGTTGGGGGGGAGGGGCAGGGTCCTGACCAGCTCCCCAGAAGTGCTTATGTGGCCCATGGGCCCAAATAATTACCTGCCACTAACTTATACTGAAATAACTGTTCAATTGCATTTCCTACTCAAGACAAGCTTTTATAACTCGTATATCAAAATTAAAACCATTTTCTTCAAATAAATGTCTTGTTTCAGGTAGTCCCTTGGTACCGTGGTGTTTGCAGCAGTGGGGAGGAGATTATCTCCTTTTTCTTTTGTAAAAATTATGCCAACAACTTTCTTTCTTGGAGTTAATTGAAACTATGAATAGCAGGCCTGAATCAATTAATACTACAGTCAGTTTAGGCCAGAGTCTGTCCAACTTGATTCTGCTTTCCCTGGTTTATCTGCTCTAGGTTTTCTTTTTTTTAATTTTACCTGCTTTTTCTCCTAATTGCCTTCATGGCCAGACTTTGAACTTGCACGACTTTAACACTGTTGAGGGAAAGATGAAGGGCCAAACTGGGAGTTATTCAGTTGTGCTCCTGAATGGGAAAATCACTCCCCATCAATATGTTTTTAAATCAACCCTTGATCACAGAACTGTTGCTTTCCTTGCCCAGGATAAGGCTTTGGCTTTTCTCATACTTAGTGCCACAGGTCTTATTTAATTTGCTGGTCACCTACGTTGATCTGGTAATAAAATTATTGACTGGTCCAAAGGGGTTGCTGTGTGCGTGTCTGCGCATGCATGCACACTTACCGGTTTTCCTAAGTGGTTGAAGTGCATGACATTACTATTCCTTTTTGGTTTTTTACCTCTTTTAAGATCACAGAATTCAGAGGGCTGAGGATGACATGTGGTACTTGGGATGTTTGTCACCAGCAGCAGTCTGACCCTGAAGCAGTCCCACCAAAAGAGACTACAGAGGGAGCTGATTTCTCTTGGGGAGAGGTGCAATTGGCCTGAACTTCACTTTGGGCTGTGGTGGCACATACTATAGTGGCCAGAGGTTTGATGCTATGAGGGGAGATGTCACCTTTTTTGCCACTATCATGCATCTCAAGCAGCCAAAAAGCTGCCATCTTTCAATAGCAATAAAAGACACTTCCCCCAGCAGCAATGAACCACTGGCCGTACACCACTGCTGGTTTTCTGCCCTTCCTGCTGCCAGAGCTACTTCAGAGAAGGTACAGGGTGTTGGAAGAGGAGGGGACAGAGGCTGGGAGTGTGAGGGGACCCCCTTAGCTCTGTTCTGGCATCCCCTTTAGGCAGTACCTGGGGCTTGTGCCCTACTTGCCCATCTGTGGTTATACTACTGGCTGGGGCTTGGCCATCCAAGGCTTTAAGATCCAATGTTTGAATTGTGGGGCAGAGAATTAAGTCAAGCACTTCATGCAGTTGGATGTAGCAAAGCAGCGTGAACTGTGTAATCCATGACATGGGCGGGATACCCTCTGGCTTCTTCCAAACTCTCAACATATGTTCTGTCTCTAGAATGTCATCGCTCCTGCCTACTTGCTTGGCTGCAAACATTGTTAATGGTCAAAAAATTAATGAGTCCTTTAAAGATCTAGCTCTGGCCTCTGAGTGTTGACTACAAAAATATTTTTCTTCTGCTTGCTCCAAATTATGAAGCTTTAACTTTCAGAGAACTTCTCCTCATGCCCTATTATGTGACCAGAAAAGGAGGAGAACCTGATCAGATTTTTTTTCTTGCCAATTAAATCTACCTTAAGGCTTCTACTGTGCAATGCTAATTCATCTGCAGTTTCCATCTTGCTATGTTTCTCACATGTAATGACTAGATAGTCTGGCAAACAAAAATGCATATTACTGTTTCACAAAATAACATAGTACTTATCTGTCCCTTATTTAATTGCAGTCATGTTGTGGGAGTTAATAACTGGGGAGGGAGCTTTACTGAGCACCACGCAGTTTTTCCTTTTTGTTTTGGGGTAATACCTAGGAACGCTGTCAGAAACCAGGATCCTGTTATAGGAGCAATATTAATAGAGAACAAATAGACTTTTCCTGCCTCCAAGAGTTTACTAGTCTAAATACATTTTCCTCAGAGGTGACTGTTGTATCAGAGAAACAGAAATAGGTGCAGGTGGCATAATCTTGTGAAGTTCGAATAAGCCATCAGAACAATGAAAATAACTTGGGCTTTCTTTCAGCAGGGACTGAGTGTAAAACAGGCACACCCAGACAGTGCTGCCTACAGCTAGAGCGTGAGCCTGGGCTCCTGGGAAGCTGGGAGGGCATTACCACTTATGCTACTGTGTTTGGAGTTGTGAAGCTCCAGCTGAACTGATGTCTCTTAAGAATGAGGGGGACTGGAAGAGTGGTGGTTGAGCTGGTGACATCTCTTTCACAATCTTTAAACCAGAATTGTCAAATGTATTTGGCCCCATTGACCTCATCCAAACCGCAAGGCCTCTTGTGGACTGCATGGCCCATGTCCAGATTCAGCTTCTCACCAGCAGTGAAGGAACTAATGTAGTCACCTCCACTTAATACCCCTCGAGTGGTAGGAGAGGGAAGGCTCTGAACCATATCTAAAGATAGGTCCACAGTCTAGTGCAGGGGCCAGCAACCTTTTACAAACCATGGACTCGACCTGGAGAGATGTGAGCAGCGGGGTCCCCCAGGGCTCAGTCCTCGGGCCTGCGCTGTTCAACATCTTCGTCGCTGACTTGGACGAGGGGGTGG
>JAGPOW010000874.1:4559338-4578130 GCA_030014935.1 Caiman crocodilus
AAAAAAAAAAAAAAAAAAAAAGCAGCAGCAGCCCGGGACTCACTGGATGCCGCTGGGGAGTGGGGGGTGATCCCCACTGTGCCCCACTGTGTGGCAGGCTCTGTCACAAGCCCCCATCCCCCACCCACTCTCCCAGCCCCAGCATCCCGGCTCTTTGAAGAAAAAAAAAAGCCCCCACGCCCCAGCTGCTACCCAGTGGGGGGGGGGGGGCGATCCCTGCTGAATCCCACTGCCTTGTGCTGCATAGGGGGCTCTGTCACAAGCCCCCATCCCCTGCCTCATCTCCCAGCTCCCCCCCCATGGCTTCCCCACCCACGCCGGCTCTTTAAAAATAAAGCCCCACACTCACTGGCTCCTGCCAGTCAAGGGGAGTGGCAGGGGGGGCAATCCCTGTTGTCCCCCTCTGTGTGGGGGGGCTCTGCCACGAGCACCTAGAAGCCCCGATGATCACTGCAGTAGCCAGTGAGTGCTCAGCTTTTTTTTTAAAGAGCCAGGAGCTGGGGCCAAGCAGGGCAGCCATGGGGGGCGCTTAGGTGGGCTGGGGGCTGGGGCAGGGTGGTCATGTGTGTGTGTCACTGTTGTCGTCCCGCCCTCCCCCCGCTTCCTGGCACAGAGTCCAGGTCCAAGTCCCTGTGGTGGCGAGTGGGGACTGCCCAAATCGCTGAAGCTCTCCGAATCTTTTCCAGATTGATTTGGAGAGCTTTGAATCAATTTGAACCTTTTTACTGGTCTGCTAATTCAATTCAGATTCAGAGATTCGGCTACTGAATCGAGCCAGATCTCCTCCAAATAGAATCAGCACCCAAAGCTTTGCACAGCACTGACAGCCAAAAAGTAACTAATCTGAATCAATTTCTCATTCTCTGTTACAGCATTTGCAATGAGTGCAGCCCTTGAAGGGACAGCTGTAGCTCTGTGGTGCCAGTGTAGCTCTGTAGATCAGTCAGATGGCAAGAATTTGGAAGCAGGAAGAGTTAGCACTTTGCCTGTGCCCTGCCAATCAGTGCTGCTGGCCCAGGGTTTGACACACACAGGTGTTGTGGGGAGGCAATGCTAAGGTTTGGACCATGTTGGATCAACCAGCTACTTTCCTTTAGAGCTAAAGGAGGCTTCTGCCTCTCAGCTCAGATAATGGAAGCGTAATACCATGCAGACTGTAACACATGCCCGGCAGCAATGGGCAACATGGCGAGTTTTCAATATGGAAGGTCTCAGACAGCAAACTTCTATATGCCTTGTGTTGCTTGTTAATTGAAAGGGTTGTCACTGCAGTTGTCTCAGGGGTTCTTTATCAGCTCTTTACTGTAACACATTAGGTGTCTAAAGCTCTGAGGTTAGGAAGATGGCAAGTACCTCACCACAGTGATGTGGGCAAGCTCTAAGTAGGGAGAATGACCACAGTACTAGGGAAATTAGTTTTGCAATGATTGTGAAATGTTACCCCTCTGCATTATACTGGCTGTGAATTTCATGCCTGCCTGCGTGCAGTGGGATTTATCAGACCACGGACATTAAGACGGTCAGATTCTTTTGATAAGCTGAGAAGGTGCATAAGTAATAGGGAGGAGAGGCTAGAAGGGAGCACTGTTGTATGTGGGGGGGCTTTCTCTTCCCAGCTTTTTCTTCATAGTATGAGGATGAAGATACCTGAGCACAGTAACCAGCTAGAAACCAAAAGCCAGGATCTTTCCTCTCACATCACATGCTTTTATGGCTGTCAATGTAACAATTCATCCTCTAATAGATTTTAAGCTGTTTGAGACCAAAATTACCTTTATTATTGGTCAGTAGAGGGTGTGCTGCAATTGGTTGACCTTCAGTCTCTCCTCTGAGACCAGCAATGCTGTGTATTCCTTGCCATGCACCCACTATCACCCCCACAAGTCTCCCTGGATTTCCTTTCTACCTGGCATCTTCCACATGGTAACACAGCCTACTCAGCAACTTGACTGCTTACTTCAGGGATGAATTTCATTTTTTTCTGCTCACCAGTGTAGATCCAATGCTTGGAAATACTCTCTGAGTCCTGGAGTGGTTCTCCACCAAGTTTGGGAGATACTAGACCTCAAAAACATCAACTGTTACCAGCTTAGCTGATTTTTATCTTTCAGCTGACACCTCCTGATAGGGCCCCCATTCCTTCAGTACGTAAGTGCGTCACAATCCTGAATGCAGTCATCCTTAAAGCACTCCTGTGAGGTGAGGAGGTGCTTTTTCCCCATTTTGGAGGTAGGGAGAGAGCTAACTGGAGTCCATAGCATCCAGGGGCATTGAACCAGAGTCTTCTAGATTAGGGGACCCCAATGACTGGGCTGTGGCCTCTCCACTTTTCTCCTCCTGTCACCTCCCTCTCTCTGATCCTGCAAGCAGTTACACACATGTGCAGCAGCTGATGTGCAAAAAGTGAAAAACGTGTGTAAGTTGTTGCAGGATCTGGCAAACTTCTAGAACAAATTAAAACTTTGATATATTGAAAATCAAGATTTCAGGCTCCCAGCCTGCAGCGGCATTGTGTTTCCTGATGCTAGTTTTAGGTCCTTGGTCTCCAGCATGCTTGAGAGGGCCTGTGTGGGGCAGTGAAATAGTGTTCATATACTGGCATCTTGAGGTTTCAAAGGCAACATGCAATTGACCTGAATGGGGCGATTTTTCTCTTCTCAAGGCTATTGTTTCAGGCTGCCTACAGTCTCAGGAAGAAAGTACTGCACTTATTCCATGTGGCTCATGGACTAGCTTTGGGAAGCAGACTGCTAGAAGTATTCTTTGAGGTTTTGTTTATTTTTTCTTTTTTTAACAGAAGTTGAAATTCTAGGTTGCAGTGAGGAGAGAAGCAGATGTTGTAGCCAATGTAACAGTGATGAGATACACCAGGGCCTGCTTCTAGTTGGACCTAAAGCACTAACATTTAAGATTATGTCTTGAATTGAGTAGAAGGACAAGGAAAAACAAAATGACATTCCAAATCCTGTGATCATTAGTTTTAATGGTTAGATAGCTTCTGAGCTGGAAAATCTAGAAATAAATGCTGCCCAGCATTAGAAGCTGGGGATTCTGAGCTTTCTGGCTGTACAAAGCATTTAGCTATGTCCAAGCACTAGTTTGGGGTTAATATAATAAACCCTAGACCTCAGACAAGGGGCATATATTATCCATGACTTGTTAAATTGTTCTAATATTTAAATATGGCGCTAGCCCATTTATGCAGCCGGAAAGCTTGATTTAAATACGTGCATGTCCTTTTGGCTGACACTTTCAGTATACCTTGGAATTTCCTGTCCACTGTAATGTCATCACTTATAAATCTCACTTGAGGGAAAATGCCCAAAATCCAGAATGTCTTTTTAAGACCCCAGTTTAGTCAGCATGGGAAATGTGGCTTTTCTTGTTTGACTTCCTTTTATCTTCTGGCTTTTACCTGTCAGCCTTCTCTGGACAGAAATCACCTTCCCTTGATTCACGGATGACTTTGTTTTCACCCTAGGGGAGGTGCGCCTTGTTGGCTTGCATGTCCAAGCATTGGTGAACACTGGTGTTAAAGCAAAAGACATCGCTGTCATTGCTCCTTACAACCTTCAGGTGAGATCTCAGCTCCCTACGACGTGGAATCTTTAGCCAAGTGTAGGGTGAAGACACTATGGCAAATCTATCTCAGATGCGAGATCTTCAGGGGGCAATAATTAATCCTCTCCATTTCCTTAACCACCATCATATTTTAGAGCCTTGGAACTCGGGTACTCTTTATAATCAATCCATGGGGTGATCATCCTTCCCTTCTCAGTCAGTGTGTGTCCTGTGACATGCAGGAATTTAAGGGGAAGGTAAAGGTAGTCTTTTAGAAAGATATCATCTAAACTCTTTTTTTATCTTGAAATTGACCTTAATAACATGCTTGCCCTTGTTTTTCAGGTAGACATGCTAAGAGAGCACCTGTGTCATAAGTATCCAGAGCTAGAAATTAAATCAGTTGATGGTTTCCAGGGAAGGGAAAAGGAGGCTGTCATACTGTCCTTTGTGAGATCCAACAGGAAGGGTATGTATTTCTAGTGAGACAGAGTTTTGGAGAAATAGGATGTTTTGGCATGTAAGGAAAGGGGAATCATTTAACAAAGTAATGTGTCACTCAGGGTGTTCCCAACATTCAACATGGGTGATTTTATTGGAGTCATGTAATGATATGAGTATCTCAGCTTTCAATTAAGTTAAAAGAAGTAGGTTAGTTGGCCTCTCAATTTCAGAGAAAAAGCTTGAAAACATGAATGCTGAAGCTTCAAATGCCACAAGGCCAATAGAAAGAATTGGCACTGTTTTTAAAAGTCTTTAAAAACTTCAAGCCCTCACAAATTCTGAGCTTGGGGAATTGGTACCGTTGCACTTACACCAGCAGCATCTTCCCTCCAGTGGAAGTCCCAATCATTCCCCACAGAGCAAGGAGTTCATAATGCATAGTTCAGAGCAAGGAGTTCTCTGGGGATACATCCCCAGAGCAAATGTAAACCAAAGCAAGTCCTATAAGTAATGCATAAAAATGGTCATTTTCAGAACAAAATCTATGGTAGAAAATCATGTTTTTTTTCTATCACTGAATAACAGCTGGAATTAAGTTAATTTCCTGAGGCCAGAGATTTCTCAGACTCTTTCTGCTGATCCACATAATGAAGGCTCATCATAAAGTATTTCACTGTTTTGGAGGCATTGGAAGGTTCAGGTTTTGTGTTATCCAAACCAAATGGAGGGCACATGCAGAACCAGAAGGAGCGTCTTTCTGAGTTTCTACAGCACTGTAAATGTACATCACACCTTTCAAACACAGAACAGCACCTGTCACTTGCCATATGAGATATGCAGGCTAAGATGACAAAAGAATGACACCGCACACAATGGTTTGGGAATATTAGCAGCGAGAAGGAGAAATTGGGAAGAGTTCACATAAGAAGTGAGCTTTACAAAGAGTTTGATGAAGGGAAGGTGGGACTTGGGTAATAAGAATAGCACAGTGATTGAAAGCCATTAATAACTGGTGACTCACTGCCTTCTGACATCTGTTCAGTGGTTGACACAAGATGAGTGGTGCTCTCAGGATAGGCGTCTGCATCCCCAAATTCCCCATCCCACTCCTCCCCCATTGACAGCCTTGCTGGCAATCTAAGCAGAGTTGCATCACAGTGGGTAACCACGTTTAATTGAACCAAGACTTGCCCTATTTCTTTATATTACAGACCTTTTTATCTGCACAAGAGAGACCAAAGGGCAGACAAACTCCAGAGATTCCACCCAGTTCTGTGGCCCCTTGCTTTTATAAATCCTAAAAATGCATTCAGATCCAGCTGGCAAACCAACTGGTACCATCACGGACTTTAATCAGTAGAGTTTGCCCAGTGGTTAGAAGAGATCAGATTGGACAGTCATTACATTCTACCAGATTCTGTGAATTGGGAATTAACCCCAGGCTCCAAGACCACAGAATGGAGATCACACATGCTTACTCATTCACATCTGACCCTGTCTGAACCCTTCTGTATCACTGTTTTGGGACAAGCTGGATGAAGCTTGTCACCTGGATTTCTTTTAACTGTTTATTTTTCCAATTATCTTTTATTTAGCCGCAGAAGCTGGAAACTCAGTACCCGCCCACACAAGCCTTTTCCCTCGCTGAGCTGAGTCATCTTGGCATTTGCTATCTGTTATTATTCTTCCTTGAGAAAATAGCTAGAGAGCAGAAATAGACCCTGTTAGATTGCCTACTTGGTGGTTATTTTTAACCCTTGGCCTACACTCAGATTGGGATTGTTGGTAGGTTTGGGATGGAGATGTTTCTCTGCTTGAGAAACTTGGTCTAGTACCTATTGGCTCAGGCTGCTCAGCTGCTGGGAGAGCTTCATCCATCCCTGAATGCTGGTATCTGGAGTTGCAGTTCCCACATCTGCGGCTGACAGCTGTCTCCAGGATTCAGCCACTTCACCTGAGCCCTGGCCTGGGGCCATGTGATGTTCCAGTCCTGAGCACTCCCATCATAAGCCTGCCCCAGTATGGTGGCAGGGCAGGGGTGAGCAAAATGTGGCCTGCAGGCCGGATGTGGCCCACCTGAGCATTCTGTCCAGCCCTCAGGGCCCCTATAAAATTTAGAAAATTAATATTTATCTGCCCCTGGCTGCCTGTCATGCAGCCTTTGATAGCTTGCCAAAACTCAGCAAGTGGCCCTTTGCCCAAAATAATTGCTTGCCTCTGTAGTAGGGAGTGTTGCCCTGATGCTACACACCTCCCCAGATATTACTTCCCCAGGGGAAGGAGTGTAGCTGGCACAATGGGGTGCTAGGCATGTGCCCAGAGCTGCACTGCAGCTGGTTGGGGAGGTAGTGAGTGTAGAGCAGCTCCAGCATCTCTGTGCTCTCTACAGTCCCACTGTGGCACTTCTAGGACCTCCTTGTAGGTCCTAGATAGGTTTTCACAGATGTAGGACAAAGTCTTGAAACGGACCTTTCTGTATGTGGCACCTCCTACTGCTGGTGGAGTGGGCCCCACAATAAGGCATGTGTAGACTTGGCAGAATTTGATTTATATTTTTTAATAATTTTGATGGATAATAGCTATTTATTTATTTTTAAGCCTCTGTTTAAAATTTTATTGATTTAAATTGAATCATAACTACCGTATCACTGTCAACCGATTAGTGGCAGAGCTGCTGTCAGTTCTGGGTCTGCTCACCCGTAGCTCCTTCATCTGCTTTGTTACTTCTTCCTTTGTTCCCAGTCTCCTGGGGTTCCTGGGAATTGCAGTTCAAGCTAAAGGTTCTGTAGGACTGCTCCCCCTGTTGGCACACACTCCATCAGCAATCATTTTTCTTATGTCCCCTTTCTGTAAATTTCTATTATTAACGGCAGAAATTTTTTTTTGTCAGTCTATGACTGTAAGGTGAAAACAACGTTTATCAATGTTTACCAATAAAAATTGAATCCTGCCAAGCCTAGGCGTGTGCCACTGTCTGAGGAAATGATATCCTACCACGTCCTTCCTCCCTGCATCTTCACCCTGACTGCACTGGGGGAATATAGATATGCCTCCAGGCGGTAGCCCTTTTATAATGCATCTTATTTTCAACTTTTGTCTGCACTCTTGTCCTCTCAGTAAACCTATTCATCACATTTTGCAGTTTCTGAAACTGAAGCAGAGAAGGGAAAGGACTGGACTGAGGTTATGGTGTGAATTAGCCATAGAACCAGAGCTGGAACATGGGAGTTGGTAACTTCTAGTCCTATGTGCAGGTGACAGTAGCACTTTTCTCTGTTACCTCACTCCATAGCCAATACATTATCTGAGGCCAAATCAGCAGCTGTAGCAATTGACTGTAGTTCCAGTGAGCTGAACTGATTTACATCATCTGAGGTTCTGGCTTGTAGCTTGGACTCTGGTTCAGCACAGTAGTGCTGTCTCTGATGGTCCTTGGCCCTCTTTTGTGTTTTGCAGGGGAGGTGGGCTTTCTCGCCGAAGATCGGAGAATAAATGTGGCCATCACCCGTGCACGACGCCACGTGGCAGTTGTCTGTGACTCTCGAACTGTCAGCAACCAGGTCTTTCTGAAGCGACTAGTGGATTACCTCAGTGAGCATGGGGAAGTGCGGACAGCCTTTGAGTACCTTGATGACATTGTGCCAGAAAACTACTCTCATGAGAACTCTCAGGGTCACCCCGAGCAAGGGGAAGGACCCAGAACTGTTCCATCATCCAATCCAAAACCTCAGCCCCATGGCCAGAAAGCCAAACCAGCTCCAGGAAAACCCATTCTCCCAAAGTCAAGCATAGGTCCTGCAGAGAGTGTAAATGGCACTGGGAAGGAGAGGATGGAGGTAAAGGACAATTCAGCCAAGTTCAAGGCCATGCTAGTGGATTTCCTAGAGAGCAGCAAGGCCCAGCTGGATTTTCCTCCTTCTTTAAATTCTCACAACAGGATGCTGCTCCACCAAATGGCTGAAGAATACGGGCTACAGCATGTCAGCACTGGCGAAGGGAGACAGCGGTATCTCAGCATCCGCAAGAGACCCCCTGCCACTGTCTCTGCTACAGTGACTAACAAAGCCAATGAGCAGGCTCCATCCTCTGAGTCAGAAAGGACCCCAAGAGAAGCCCCCAGTCCTGGTCAGACAGGAGGGATCAGCATGGGCTCAGAGAAAGTCGACCTGAAAATGCTGCACCTGGAGAGGATGCAACGGGAAAAAGCCAAGTGGGAAGAGAGGGTGAGAAGAACCCAGGAGTCAAGTGTGAATCTGGTAGAGACAGCAGGAAAGAAGCACAAAAATGAAGCCAAAGGTAGGCCCCATCCTGACTTCTTCTTCACTCTCACTTAAGATTTGCTCAGCCCTATCTACAGGAAGCTTCAGTATTTCTATAGGAAAAGCCTGTCATGTTGGTGGTGGTCTTTTATCATACTTCTCGAAGATTGTTTCACAACTGCCTAAAATAATTAGATGCCCCACTCCCATTGAAATTCTGTGAGTGCCTCACTCCTCTGGGCTGCTTTAAAAATCCCAGCATCAGATTGCAATTAAGGGAAGCCTCTGTGTCTTATACATTCAGAGGTACAGCTTGGGTCTCTGCCTCTGCCCATCAAGATCAGGCGCTATCTGTATAGAGCCTAAAAAAAGATACCTTGTGACAAGGGACTCAGTAGCACTGATTGTCCTGTCTAAGGTAAAGGGACATGGCATTTCCTGGTCATCAACTCTCCAGTGTTCTACTTGGGGGATGAGCTTTGTGTATGTCTCTGCAATACAGGATATGATCACTGTTGCTTATCTCCAGAGAAGGTGCTGGTAGATGACTGGGGAACACAACTGGGGCCTGAGCATGTTTATTGTGCAAAGCTGCATAAAAATCCCTTTCTTTATGCCTGGGGCAAATGTTCACATATTGGGAATTCATAGAAAGTAGGGTCAGAAGGGTCCTCAGGAGGTCATCTAGTCCAACCTCCTTCTCAATGCAGGATTGTCTCTATCCAAGCCATTCTATACAAAGTGCTTGTCTAACCTGTTCCTCCTACAACCATGCAAACAATCTTGTCACACAGTTATAAGACGCATTCCCCAAAACACCAGGGACATCCTAACCTGGAACAGACAAAGCAGGGGATGAGGGCACTGTCAGCATCCCTCTGCTGCAAGGGGGACTAAAACATATTTGAAAAAATGTTGGCAAGAAGCTAGAACTGAGGGAGACTTCGCCCTCACCCTCTGTTGTGGCTCATCCTAGCTGATGAGCGGAGTGTAAGTAGCTGACCCCATTTCCCCCTGAAATCTCAGCAGAGGTCTGCCCTTTGATATTAGCAGAGCTTGGAATCCTTTGTCTGTTGGCTTCATTCTTTGACCCCAAATTTCAGGGTCTGGCAGCCTTTTACAAATGGTGGGCCACCGTTTGTTACATGTACTGAGGGTACAGAGTTCTCGCCTCCCACTGCAGCCTCTGCTTACCTTCACCACCAAGTGCTGCTGATTCTTGTGGCCAGCAGCATGGGGGCTGCAGTAGTGGGGTGAAAGATCAGTCCTCAGCCCAGAACAGACAAGGCTGGGGGTGGCAGCAGGTGGCTTGGAGTGGGGGATCAGTGATACATAGCGGACAAATGCACAGCACAGGGCAGAGGAGGTACCCACCAGACTGGGTTCCACCACACCCATCCCAGGCACCAGACTGGGGCCAACGGCTGCATCCAGCCCATAGACAGACCAAGAACTACCCATCTGGCCTGCCAAGGAAAAAAGATTGAGCACCACTAAGGTAAACTTAGTTTTTTTCCCTTCGTCTTCCAGGTAAAAGTGCCGCAAAAGCAGACAACACTACAGCTGAAGAAGACATCGACACCTTGATTTCTGCTGTGGTTAAAGCCGACAACACCTGTGGTTTCCCCCAGTGTAAAGCCAGCATTACCACCTTGGGACAGCTTTGCCTGCATTGTAACAAACGCTACTGCCTCAGCCATCACATCCCAGAGGTATGGGCTCTGTGTGTACTTTTGGGGCAGCTTGAGGGGTTGCCTGAGTGCAGGAAGGCTGTTTGTGGGAGCTTACCATCTACGTGGTCTCCTGACCTAGCTTAACTCAAGCTGAGTTCCAGTAGTATGGGAATGTGGAACTGACATTTCCTATTAGACATTCAGAGGAGGGTTTCCCCAGCTGTGCTATCAGCTTTTGGAAACCTCCATTCCAGAGATGAGCCCCTTCTCTCAGCCCTATACACTGTGGGACCTTCTGCTCCAAAGGTGAATTGCAAAGAGACTAAAAGCTTTGCTAACAGCCCTCGTGTGTTAGGACCCAGGTGAGAGTCCTCCTGACAATCGCTTTCCCCTTTGCTTTTGGCTGTTACGGATCTCTGACATACGTTTCTGGATTTCCCTTGGATCACAAATAGAGCAAAGCAGGAAAGAGCGGTCTTGTGCCTAAGACTCAGGCATCTGGAGATGCTGGTTCAGTTCCCAGCTGGCCCACTGTATCCTTGGGCTTGCCAAGTGGGATTTGATTCTGCAGAGGTGTTGAGCCTTCTCGCCACAAAAGAGAAAAGCTTGTTCTTTAATGTGTCTCTGGACTGGGACCACCAAACTCAGTACCTGATATGATCAAAGCCTTCAAGTTTCTGCTTCAGTTCCCCATCTGCAGAAGGGGTGAATAGCTCATCCTTTCTTCCTTCCCTTGATCTGTTTTTGTGTATTTAGAGCAGGGGTTCTCAGCCTTTTTAGATTCAAGGTACCCCTTGTTAGACTCAAGGCACTCCTTGGCAAACAGCAGCTCTTAGCTTTCACTGGTTTCTTATCTAGAGAAAAATAAAAGAGCAAATCTTCGGTTACAGAAAACTTAGACCATGACAGGTCAGAATAGTTTGATATTTGAAATCTTGGGGCTTGTCTTCTGACTCATGTATAGGTGTGTGAACTTGTAATGGTGTTACTATCATGCGGCACCCCTAAAAGGCTTTTGTGGCAATTTTGTCAGGCATCACTGATGTAGAGTGCAAGCTTCTCAAGCTAAGATATAAGGCATCCAGTATCGTACATATGGTTCAACAACCAGCGATCTCAGCCTGGTTGTTGTAGCACAACTACCATATGGATTATAATCATAACCATGATCATGGCAGGCTGGCTGTGAGGTCAGAAGGGCTGGCTAGCCCCTGGAGCTAGGGGAATCGAGCATTTATTTCTAATATGCTTGTTTTTCTCAAAACAATGCTTTGGGGGGTCTGTCATTATTTATACCTGTAATTGTTTGACTAGAAGACAGTTGATTGAATTGTTTTCAACCCAGGGTTGGGGGGGAAAATATCTCCTTTCATCTTATTCTCCAGGTTGCAAATCAAGAAAGGCTTTGGTTTGCTGTCAGGGTTTGGTTATATAATTTTTGTTTTCAAATATGAAAGGAAAGGGAATTTTTGTAATCTCTGGTTTTATTACTTTTATTCTTTTATAAATAAGAGGTGAACAGGCTGCAGGACTGTGCCTGTCCTTGGACTGAATTAATAAACTGTGACCTTTGAAAACATCTCGGTCCAAAGCCTATGTTAGCTTAACAGTCTGTCAGTGCTGAAATAAGGCAAGTCTTTGGAGACCTTTTTCTCCCACTGCGTGTCTGAGTCGCTTCCTCTCTGAAGCCCTCACCTTAGAAGTTTTCTAATTTTCATGTAGCAGTTAACACTCACGTTCTCATGCCATGGCATTTTGTGATGCTTTCAGGAGATGTTGCTCTATAAAAACACCCAGCCAAATGTTGCAAATAACACACAGAGTTCTGGCTGATAGGACAAAGACTGTCATTTTCAGCAAATCTGAGGAAATCCATTAGAGAATCAAGGATGTTGTGAAAATATGGTCTAATCTAATTTACAAAAAAAATTGTGTTTTATATCCAAGTAATAACATAGCTAATGTTAGCTGAACAAGTAGAAACTAACCACGTGGCAGCTGCAGAAGTCATTTTTAGCATTTTCATTGCTTTTCAGACGGTTGTTTTCAAAATCCTGATGTTAATGGGATAGCATAGAGCTAGAGCCAGGCATAGTACAGATGTGCCAAAGTCTTCAATTCAGCAAGATAATTAAACAAGGGCCTAACATTAAGCATATGAGCAGAGCTATTGATCCTGTTTCAACTACTTTTGAGACATTCATTCATTTCCATACTCAGCCATGGCTGTTGTCATTAATACCTAGCTCTTATGTAGCGCTTTACATGGGAAGGAAGCATCTCTGTCTTCATGATACAGGTACTGAAGCTGAGGCAAAAAAGAGAACCATGACTTGCCAAGGTTCACATGAAGGCCAGTAGCAGATTCTGAAATAGGACTCAGATCTCCTGAGTCCCAGCACAGTGCTTTGTCTCATGAAGCTGCTTTTTCCTTCCTGATATGTTTATTAAATCCCTTCCTATGCCTCTACCTGTGAGGCTGGAATTAGCTATTTTATTTTACTGCCTTCATCTTTCCCTGAAATCTTTTACTGCCCATGTGTCCTTGAATTTTTGCGTCCCACCTTTCTATCTCAGCTGCTGCTTTTCCCCCTGGATATCATTTCCAGTGGAAAGACAGAGTTATATCTGGGAAGTCACTGGCATTGATACTAACTTTGAATCAGACTAAGACACAGTTAGTGTCACAGTCAGCACTGTGATAAGACCTCATACACAGGATTTCTTTCAGGTGGTTGGACCTGGTCAGTACTAGATCTCATTGGTGCCAGTGCCCTGATATTGGATGTTTCCATTATGCCTTTGTTGTGGTTTTTCCCAGCAAAGTAGGTGCTGGTAATGCATAGATTTGGACTTGCACAAAGTCCTAACACTCACTGGCCATTTTCATTCATACTACCAATTCTGTGTTTGCCCAGAATACCAGGCCAATTCTCAAAACTATATCCAATTCTTGCATTGAAGTCACCGAGTATTATAATGGTCTAATTTCTGTCAATTTTCACAATGTCTTTTTCAAGTTGTTGATAGGATATGTTCTCATTTTCATCACTGGCTTGAAGGGTGGATGCATAAACACTAAACAACGTGATGAAACCATTCTGTGTGTGCACTCTGAACATCATGAGTTGAATAGATACAGCAGCGGGGCTTTCATAGGAACTCAGTAAGCTGTTTCTAACAGGAAAGCCTACTCCTTGCTCTGTCTCATCATCTACTGGTTTCCCATGCCAGATGACAGTGTAATCATTCTCTCAGACAGAACCCATATCTGAGAGCCAAGTTTCTGACAATGCAGTAATATTGAGTCTTGGTCTAACCAACTCGTAGTTTTGTAATGCTGTTATCCATAAGTCTGGATTCAGTCCAGGGGTCAGAGTCTGGACATTCCAATACACAAGTTCCTTATTTTATTTTGACCAGGATAGATTGAGTTGGCATTGCTGTTTTGAGCCCACCTTTTCTAGGGCCTTCCTCAAGAAAGGCAAGCAAGCCACCCCTGAAAATTGCTGCTTAGACACCTTGGTAGATGCTCCCAGTTCCTTATGCCCCATACAGAGTCCTGTGACCATCACAAGACCTTTGACATGTACTCCTAGGCAAGAGTATGGAGGAGTGGAGGCCACCCTCGACCTACCGTCCCTCTTTTAGACCATTGAGACGGAGTCCAAAGGCCAGACTGAGTTCACATGTTCCAGGCCTCGATGGTTCTAGCTTCTCTCAGAGTCACAGTGATGTCCCTTAGCTTTACTACAAGGAGTGGGGGTTAGGGTTTTGAGACACTCTATACTTGCCCTATTCTGAAGGTTGCAACATTGTGGTATTTTATAGGGGCTACCCCACTATGAGTAGCCCCACCAGAGGCCCTCCAGTCAGATGGAGCTGATGGCCATTTGCTAACCACCATCTAGGCCAGACTAGACTCCCTGTGTTATAGGTTGCCACACCTTGCCGGGGAGCTGAGGAAGGGTGGCATGCACCTCATGGTTAGGGGTTCAGTTGTTGGTTGTTGATACTATTGTCCCAACTTGTACCAGGTCACTGAGTTGTGAAATTGTCCTAGGGAAATTTTGGGACAAATGCATTGTCCCTTCTCTGTCTTCTTGTCCTAATGTGTTGTTTAGGACAACAGGAGTCTCTTTGGTTCCCACAAAATGTGGTGGAGTTCCTTCACTCCAAACCCAATGCTATACTTTATGCTTTTTGGCATTGACTATAATGAGCAAAGAAAAAAATAAGTTGGAGAAATGTAGGCAAGGCAAATACCATGGGGTGAAGAGTCACTGACTTAATAGCTGCAAGCAAGGGGCAATAATAAAGGTAGCAATGTGAGAATGGCAGGAGCCCTGCAGGGGTCTGCTTTGGGCCTGGAGCTGCTCAACATGCTTGTTCCTGACTTGGAAGTTGGAATAGATTGCTTCCTGAGCAAATCTGAAGAAGACACAAAGCTGGGAAGGATTGAAAAGCACTGGAGGACAGGAGCACAATCCAGAAGGATCCTGGTAAACTGAAAAGCTAGGTTAGAGCCAACAGGATTGAAGGTCAATACTAACGAATGCAAGGTGCTGCCCCTTGGGCAGAAGAATAAAAAACAGAAGAAAACAGGTGAGACGTGGCTGGATGGAAGCTCTGCAGAAAAGGGTCACAGACTCAGTAGGAGTCTACAATGTGATACAGCTGCACAAAAGGCAAATGGGGTTTTGGGCTGCAACAAAAAGCAATAGATGATAGAGACGGGAGGTAATACTGCTTCTCTGCCCTGGCACTGGTTAGGCCTGATGTAAAGTAGTATGTGCATGTTTGGGTTGCACAGTTTAAAAAGGATGTGCAGAAGTTAGAGAGGGTTCTGGCGTGAGATTGAATGCGTACCAGAAATCTGTCAAAGACAAAAATACCCAATTGCTTGTGGTGGTACATTTCTCACAAGAAAACCACTCTCTCTCCAATCTCTCAGTTCTAGTCCTCAAAGGGAACTTACAAAACACTTCTCAGAGACAAGCCTATGAACTTCACTTCATCAACCTCCTGGATACTAAAAATCATGAACTAAATATAGACATTGGATTTATGACACATTTTAACCTGCCTGACATCTGACTCCCCAGGTACCTCTCCCACTTTTTAACTGCTGCATTCATCCCAACCAACCTGTCTCTTATCCACTGACTCTTCAGCTTACATCTTCACTGATAGTCTTGCATGCATACCAGCGCAGCCTCTGGCTTCTTTACTTTTTATTCCATCCAGAAAGACCACACACCAACTGCAGAAATGTCCTCAGCCTGACAAAGCATTTTTTAAACCCAAAAGCTTGCTTTAACATTTTTTTTCCAACTATTTAATTTGGTCTAATAAAAAATATCAGATTCACCCAAAGAACCTTGTCTGAAATAAGAATGAAGCATCCATAACGTGTCAGTTGAAAGTGCTTGTGCGGGGCATGCTTTTTGGAACCCCTCTGTATCACATGGGCAGGCTACTGCAAGTCTACTTGATCTCTTCACATGCAAATCCTGCCAAAGCAACTATGTTATTTTGGGGCCCTGGCAACTACTTTATTTTGTAGCCCTGCCAGTACACTCCTTATCTGACCACTGTCTCATTTCTCATGATATCAAGGTAGGCATGACTTCCAATGAAGTCACCCCCCTTATGTCATCCATCGGTCTTTTCAGTAGAACTTGAATGTTTGGCTTCCTTCTTCCTCCTGTATTGAAGAATCACATTAACCCGTTTTGCCACAGCTTTGCAACAGGAGTGCACATTGAGTTCCTTGGCCATTATAAACCCTTAAACCCCTTATGGACTCAGTGCTTTCCTGAGTAACACCTCCCTATTCTGTAGATCCGGGCAGTTTGTCATAGTTCTGTGTAGATGAACTTGGACTTTATAATAACATGTTTTATTAGAATGGGCCCAGTTTACGAAAGCAATTGGATCTCTCTATATGATAGAATGGCTCTAGATTATGAAAGCAATTAGATCTCTCCCTAGCTAGCCCCTCTTCTGATCCTTGGTCATTTGCAAAATACATCAGTAGTGATTTTAGATCTACTTTGGGATCATGCCTAGAAACATTTCGGTGTTAGGTATAGTGCTGACTGTTGCCTAGCTCCACTGACAGCAGCCCCCCTCTGATGGGGATTCTCCAGTAATTACAATATGTACTTGAATCCAAGATAAGGTACACCCTCCCCCCCTCCCCCCCCCCATCAGCATGGGGGAAAAAAGCTTCATCTTAGATTTGACTACTGGCCTGGAGCACACCTTCCCCCTTGCACTTGTGCACAAGCACGCACACACACACCAGCCCTGATTACCTGCAGCTCCAGTTCCAGCTCTAACCCTATCTTGGCCTGTCTCAGAGCTTTTGCTGTTCTGACTCCCTGGCTGGGCTGGGGTAGGCCAAGGCCATTGCTGCCACTGTCTGTCCCAAAGCCAGAGCATCCTAGAAGGTAAGTGGCAGGGAGTGCAGGCAATGGGCAAGCAAGGGGTAGGAAGACCAGACAGCACTGAGGGTGGGACAGGCAGGTAGCGGGGCAGGGGATGAGTGGCAGAGGGAACAGGTGGTAAGGGGTCAGACATGGTAGGGAGAAAGAGTGGAGGAAAACAAGGGGTTGGGGTCTTGTCCCATGTTGCTGCTTTCCCTGACACAACTATGATGGATGGGGCAGGGGCAGTGGGAGACTAATTTAAGACAGTCCTCCAAAAATTAGATTCTATTCATGGAAAAATTATAACAAATTTATAACTTTCTATGTATACAATCTATTTATGGTGGTTATCTTAAATTCAAAATTGTCTTGGATTCATATAAATACAGTCCTACTTTTTGAGATCTGTTAATGAACTAGTTCTTAATCCATTTGTTTATGCTTTATGGGTATTGTAGGTTTTTTTTCAAGCAGGCTTCCTCAGATTTGCTTTCATATGCTCCTCATATGCTACTGCATTGTATGGGCCCATCCCTTTTTGAGCTAGGAGTTCCCAGTTTGGGCTCCCAGTCTTGCCCCAAGTGCTTCTCCAATTAAAGCACTCATAGTGTCTCCTGTATCAGAATCCCCACACTTCAAAATGGCGACAAGAGCGCTTTATCTAAAACTTGTCGAACAAGATTTTGTTAAAGTGCCCCCACTGCCATTTTGAAGTGTGGGAACGCTGATACACAAGACATGGAGGCTGGCTGAAGCGCAGTAATTGCTACACTCCAGCAGACTCAATTGAGTCAGCTCCGACACACTGTAATTGCAGCATGTCTGAGCAGCCTCCTATCTCATGTATAGGTACCCCAAATGTTTCACAAGAAGGTGCAAGCAGCTCATAATAGGCAGCTGTGGGGTAACTTAATCCTATAGGTAGGTCTCAAATTGATCCCTTATGCTAGGTAGGTGAAACCCTCATCTTGAGATTTAATGCCTAACTCTGGACCACACATCTGCTTGAGGTTCTGAATTGGCCAACATCAAGAAGCTCATGGTTACTTGTTCCTTATTCTCATACATGCAATCAAATTCTTCCTACCAGTAGGGAGATGCAGGGTGGCTTCTCTTTTGTTGGAGATTTTGCCTTGTTGTGTGCAAAGTTGTGTCTGAGACGCATTTGGCTGTAGCAGTTAGCAGCGAGTCTCTCTCTAGGTCTCTTCCACCTTGCTGTGCCAATGTTCTTCAGCCCCAACGTCCCTATGGTAGACCTTTCCTGAGCAGATTGCCATTTGGACCAGAATGGCTGACGGTTTGATACGCCTTGGTTTTGCACACATGCAAGAACCAGGATTTGAAGTTGTCTTTTTGGGACTGAAGAACTGTACTGTACAATGAACTGCTTCTGTCATTCATTGCATAGATTTTGAAGGCCAGGAAGGAACATTATGATTGTCTAGTCTAGACTGGGCTAGCTGTAAAACTTCACTCAGTGGCTTCTCTCATATCCTCTTAAAAACCTACTTAGTTCTGTAAATGATCAGTGTAGGTTTTCTACTGAGAAAGTAATATCTGTTTCCATGGCAAAGGATATTTGTATTTATGCTCATTCAGAACCTAGTTCAGACAGTGTTTTATTTCATGCAAAATCATCTCTCTGGTGAATTGTAATGAAGGATTAAACGAGAAATAATTGTAAGGATAGAAGCTGTTTCGGTTTGTTTTTATTGCTTCTGTAATTGCAGGGGTTTTTTCCCAATCAGGTCAGACTTTAAATTGAAATAGTCAGGGCTTGCCTTTGATATTATTTTGCAGCCTTGACTCTCATTAGCTTTAAGGGGAATGAAATCCATGTGGAGATCAAGCAGTCTACTTAAAGGGTTCAGTCTGATTCCTGATGAAGACCTCAGTTCAGCAAACACATGCCCAATATTAAGCGCATGCTTTAATTCAAATCTCTTGTAACAGCACAATCTCAGTCCCATTAAATGGGAATTAACAGTGGTTGAAGTGTGAGGAAGGCCAACAGCAGATTCAGAAATAGAACGGAGGTCTCCTGAGCCCCAGTGCAGTACTTTGTCTCATGGAACTACTTTTTACCAAGCACTTTTTGCTCCCTGATATGTTTATGAAATCCCTTCCTATGCTTCCACCTATGAGGCTAGTATTAGCTTATTTATTTTGCTGCCTTTACTTTTTCCTTGAAATCTTTAACTGTCCATGTGTCCTTGTATTGTCACCTCCCATCTTGCTATCTCAGATCCTTAACAGGAAGTTGCAATGGCTGCTTCTTATCCCCCTAGATATCATTTCCAGTGGAGATATACTTATATCAAGGCAGTCACTGGCATTGATTCTGACTTTGCAGTAGACTAAGGCACAGTCAGTGTCACAGTCAGTACTGTTATAAGACCCTGTGCTGCTGCTGCTTGGTCT
>JAGPOW010000874.1:4578230-4603693 GCA_030014935.1 Caiman crocodilus
CTGCTTATTTGTCAGAGTTACCCCAGCTTATTTCATAGTTAACGTTCCCTGAAGGTCATTCCGCTATCTACCACCTGTGGATGCTCTGGGTAGCAGTACAGCTCTGCCCCAGAGTTCGGGCAGAAAATGGCAATGCTTTTCCTGCTGAAAAGCCACATGCATCCTTTGATGGTGCTGTGACATGGTGAGTACAGGTCACCACTTTAATAAGCCTGCACAGCCCCCAGCCATGTCTTTAAAAGTCCTCAACAATGGAGCAGGCAGAAAAAGATGTAATAATCTCAATGGCTGTGATGATGGATAAAGACTAGAGTAGAATGAGATCCCCAGTTGTCTTGGTCTCCTTGATCTAGGTCCTGTTCTGTCAGGATCCATGTGGAAGTTGATGTGCCCAGCTTCTCTACGATAAAAGATGCACAGGCATCTTCTGTTAAAACAGCTTTTCCAGCACATTTCTCAAGCCTTTTGCCAACCAGTTAATGCCGAAGGGAGCAGGATTTTGAGGTCCGGAAACTCCTAGTTATGAACTGGCATGAAGGCAGCAATTACAAGAAAGTTGTCTAGTGCTTGGACAAGACCGAAGTGCAATTTGGCAGCTGTAGCTGTGAGTGAGTTGTCTTTTCAGGATCCAATCTACTCATCCCACTTGGGGAGGGGGGCTAGAAAATGTCCTCTAAACAGCCTGTCTACCTTCTTCCTGACTGGATAACCTCATCCCAGTGATTCCAGTGGGATCACCTTTACTGCAGTAGAAAATACCAGTGAAGATGCTGCATCATTTTCAGGACTTGGAATATCAGGCCCCTCATGGACAACTGTAATAGTGAATGCCCAGAGCGTCACACTGCAGTCATGGCCTGAGAACTCAGGTGACACAACGTTGATGTAGCTGAGCTGAGTGAGACTTGGCAAGCAGGAGATGGACAGTTCAAAGAACATGGGGACAACTATACCTTTGAAAGGAGAATGCTGACTTTACTGGGTTGGTTTTGTCATTAAAATATACTCATAAACCAACTCAGTGAGTTCCCTATCAGAATTAATGAGTGCCTCATGACGCTCTGTCTTAAACTGGCAGGGAGCCAATATGCCATTGTCATCAGAGCATATCTCACTGGCACTGCTGATGAAACAAAGAGGAATTCTGCACCAACATTGAGAAAGTCCTTTCTCATGTTCAGAGTGAGACAGACTTATTTTTCTCAGTAATTTCAATGCTGGAGTCAGAAGGGACTCTAACCTTGGGAACAGAACCATCGGCAAAGAAGGAATAGGAAAGGTCAACTCCAGGGTCATCCTCCTCTTGACCGAATGCACAGAACATGGACTCACTATCACCAACACCTGTCCTGCAGAAAAACAGGCACAAAACATGGCAACACCCACAATCTAAACACTGGCATCTGATTGTCATTATCTGTGCCTGGGATCGTAAAGATGTCCATGTTACATGAACTACGCTAGGAGATGATGATTGCCGGACTGATCTCCGACTCAGCACCACACTGGCTTCCAAATGACAGCTGCAGGAGAAGCAATACTGATGGAAGATCAGCATTGAAGGGCTCAAGTGTCCAAGCAAGCTAGACCTCTTCCACCAGTGCATCAGCAAAAAACTGGTGAATTCCAGTCAGTAACAATGGGGGAATGTCAGCAGCATATGGAGTGGCCTCAAGGCCACCGTCATCAGTGTCTGTGAAGAGACATTTGGATTCTCTACTAAGACTGGTTTGATGGGAATGACCAAGAGATCCAGGAATTAATTGATTGCAAGCACAAAATGCTTGGTAACATGACATCAACTCCAAGCAAAAGAAATTGAGTTTCCAACAAACCAAGGCAGAGGTCCAAAGGTGGAACCATGGTATAAAGAACAAATGGTAGGAAGACAAGGATCATCCAGTCTGACCTCCCATGGGTATTACACTACCCTCTAGTGCCCTTTGTAGTGTCCTGATCCTGGTATCTTGATCCAAGGTGCAGTCTGAACCAAGCCTCTCAGGCTTTATCAGTGGTCTGGGCCTGACACCTCTGCCATTAGTGACAGTTGGGGCCTGGCACCTTTGCCATAGTGACAATTTGGGCCTAGTGCTTCAGGTCTTAGAGACTGTTTGGGCCTGGATCCTTGACAGTGGTTTGTAACAATTGTTAGGCATAGTGTAATGGACCTAAGGAATTTAGGAACTTTGAAATGGGTGCCTAACACCTGTGGAAATTCCAGCCATAATTTTTTACTCTAATTATCCTGACTGCTAGAATGAATAGACTCTGCAGTTGGAATAATAGGCAGGATTTATTCTAGAGAAGAGAATATTAAGGGGCGGGGAGATTTGATAAATCTCCGTATACAAAAAAGGGGTCGTCATGAAAAAGATGGTGATCAACTGTTCTCTGTGTCTGTGAGTAACTGGTCAAGAGATAATGGGGTAAAATTGCAACCATAGAGATTTAGGTAAGGTATTATAAGGAGCTTTCTAACTATGAGGGTGGTTAAGCATTGGAGTAAGCTACCTAGAGCAGTTGTATGGACTTTCCAGAGCGGGTTAGACAAACACTTGGGTATGATCGTTTAGACAGGGATGGTTCTGCCCTGACACGGTTCAATTAGATGATCTCCTGGGGTCTTTCACAGCCATTGGTGATGTATAGGGGGTGCACATGCACCCCTTGGGAGTACCAGCCATGAAACTGGAAGTGCCTGCAGAAGTACACTTCCTGGTTTGCTGCTCGCGGTTCCAGGCTTGGTGATCGGCCACTGGGGGCTTCTCTCCCCCATCCCCAGCTGGTGATCAGACTCAGAAGTCACCGGTCGCCCATGCTCACAGTCCTATTTTTCTATGATTCCTTGTGAGGATGGTTTTAATACTTGTTCTTGTGGTACCTTGTCTCTTAGATTTCATCATTTCATAGATTTGTTTAGACTGGAATTGATCACTGGTACCATTCAGGTCAGTATATCATAGGCTGTAAAATTTCATCCAGTTTCCTCTGTACTGAGCCAAGAATTTGCATTTGTTTGAAGCACGCCTTCCAAAGAGGCATCCAGCCATATGTTGAAGACACCAGGCGTGGAGAATCTACTGTTTCTCTTGGGAGCCTGTTTCAATGGATAATCACTCATGGTGTTGGATATTTGTGCCTTTATTTCTAATTTTAATTTGTTTGGCTTCATCTTCCAGGCATTAGCACTGGTTCTGCCTTTCTCTGCTACACTGAAAGGTTCTAGACAGAAAACAAATTAATCATTTACCAAGTCATAGGATAGAAGCCTTATATATATGAAAAACTGCTCAGCTGATGGAGTGAAGATCTCCCCAACTGTTTAGACTTTGCAGAGGAAATACTTAAGATGTCTGCATGGGTGATTTAGCTGCATGCATCTTAGCAGGAAAAAACGGTCTTAGTATTTTTTGTTTCAGTACTAAAAGAACTATAAATAAATGGTAAGCATGTTTATGGTCTGTGAAATAAGTTAGGGTTTTAAATTCTTTAATGAAGAGCATCAGGCTCTAACCATGCTGTTCCTTCACGAGGTACCATAACATCCCAAGTCTTTTCTGTATCTGTTGCCAAAATTATTGTTCTGTCTCCTACAGGTTCATGGGTGCGGGGAAAAAGCCAAAGTGCATGCACGGCAGAGGATCAGCAAAGAAGGGGTTCTCTATGCTGGGAGTGGATCAAAAGACAAGTCTCTGGACCCAACCAAAAGAGCTCACCTGCAGAGACGCCTCGATAAAAAGCTGAATGAATTAAGCAACCAGAGAAAGAGCAAAAAGAAAGACCAGGAGAAATGAGGGCTTTGTTCTAATGTATCCCAACCTGTTTCCCTTTGGGGATTGATATTAACATTAAAAACACAGGATGGGACTGGAAAAACCATAGAAGATCTTTGATGTACTGTCCTTTAGAAACTCAGCTCTTCCCAAGCGAGACGTACATATTTTTTGGAGGTGTTAATGGCTTTGTATGTGTAGACTGTGCTGAAAAATAAGTATCTGTCAAGACCATCTGAAAAAGCAGTACTGTTAGGTGCAGAGGGGGAAGGCGAACCATTTTGTTTGGAGTAATTATCTTTATTGACAGGGTAATAAATGTATACTGAGAGGATACACAGAGTATTGCAGTAAAGAGTGGTATGAAAGCACCTTTTAAAGCCCCAGGTGACTCAAAGCATTAAGAAAACATAGTAAAATAAAAATAGTATAACTGCTTCAGTTCTCCAGCCCAGAAATCACCTTTGTATACTGAAAAGCAAGGAAAATTTTTTTGTTGGAAGAAAATGAAATTTTCCAGGTCACCCAACTGAGGTGTATCTGGTAACAATGTGAGGAGGCAGACAGGTCAGGAGTCTTCCCACTCTGCGAGTGTTTAACTGCTGCAAATACCCATTTGCAAACCACTTTAAATGGGCTGGAATGTGGTTGAGACTAAGCCATAGTATTTGCTTAAACGTACAGTCACATGAAAGAAGACAAGATGGCATCATGCCAAGGCTACTGTGCAGAGGCAGGAGCGAGTTTTTTTTCAGAGCTTTATCCCATAAAATGGTAACCAGTTTCTATAACCAGTTAAGTCAATAGAACATAAAGATAGTCAGGATCTAAGACACAAAAATAAAAGCCGCTTTGCTATTAAAATGCACATCGTGTATTCAAACAGGGAGATGATACTTTAAACTTAGAAAACAACAAATTTGGCTCAGAGCGCAATGAATTCGATGAGAGATTTCAGATTAATACACATGGATCAAGTTAAGTACTTGTTTTCTGCACAGAGCCTGAGGACAGAATAGAGTGTACTATCCACGTACTGAGACACTCAGCTCTCATCATCCTATGCACAACCACATTAAAACATTCCCAGCACTCATGAATTCTGGTGGTATGGGAAAGCAGTCTGAAAGGAAATGCTTGCTTTCTCTATTGGAAGCAATCAAAAATAGGCACCTACTTAAATTGCAGTTTTACAACTTTTGTGCAAACTATGAAAAACGGCAATCTCCCCAATCATTGCAAAAAATGGCATTGACCACGATTTCCCATGAAAGCAACCAAAAAAACTCCACCTTAATAAAAATAAAATGCTGGCTCCCCAGTGGGAGCTAGCAGTCCTCACTGTTACTGCAGCTTACCCTTGCAGTGCACCCACGAGGGGAAGGCACCAGCAGGCAGGGCAGCTTGAAAGGCAGCCGCAAAGATGGCAGCTGCCCCCTTGTGCCTCTTGGCCAATCAGCACTTAAAGGTGGAACCACATGAAAGGTAGCCATCAGTCAGGATAACAGCTGCCCCCTCCTCCCGGGGCCTTTCCATCAATCAGCACCAAGGGGCAGGGCCACCGCAAAATGACTGCAAAACTGACTCTTTATGCCATGACCAAACTTAGAAAATTGCTTTCTCTCACCATGACTTAGGTAGGTGCCTACTCATGAACCATGTAATCACATGCATACATATATATAACTATTTGAGATGCAACCAGAGCATTTTAAGTTGCAGTTTAAGTTCTAATTTACTCCATCATTAAAGAGCCATCCCTTTTCCTTCCCTACTGCAAGAGGTACCAAGTCTCTTGTTGATGGCCTATGGCAGAATTCTGTACAGCAGCATGAAACTGGGCACATCTATACAAGACACTTTACTCAAGATTAGAATAAACCCACTTCAGAGAATTTGTGTGTGTACATGCGCCTGATGTTAATGGAGACAAGATTTAGAAGCAAACTACTTGCAAGGTAGCAGGGGAGGACAGTGTAAGCAGTCTGTCATGCATGGACATGATTGCCATACTGCTAGAATATTGATGATAGAGCAGGTGGGATGAAGTTTAAAGAAACTTTCCCCAAAAATATCTTGGCTGTAAAAGGGCTGTAAACTGCCAAAGGGAACATGGACTTATTTGGGGTCTGGAACTAGCCAAGGGGTTGCAGGGATCTGCCAATAGCAGGGCTCATCTACTTTGATAAGCCTTTTCCCTTTGAGCTGGCCTTTGGAAGCCCAGGAACAAGTAGCCATCATAACCAGCTCACTGTTTGCACTATTTTCACTGCTTCTGGCATACAGGTCACTACTTTTTCCTTTCCATTCATCAGCGCTTGCTCTTGACTGCTGGGCCATCTGTTGAGATGGTCATAGGGTCTGTGGGATGTAAATAAGGGACTTCTTGCAACTCTGATCCTGGTTCTGACACTGGTGGCTTCTTATGGGCCTGTGGCTTCAGTTGGGCCTGGCAACCTCAACATCCCATGTGTAAAATGGGCACAGTAGTACTTACCTGTCTTAGATGCAGTGACTGCTACCTATGCACAGTTTAGGCAGTGTGGGTCTAGCAGGTTGAAACAGGCCATGTATACACAAGACTATGTAGTTGTTACTGTGCCAGTACTAAATGACTGTGCAGTAACATCCCCACATGGCTTCCTGGTGATGCTGATTGCACAGTCACTCATTACTACTGCACAGTAGCAGTGTGTCATGGTTCATGCCCTGCAATGCTACTTCACAGTAGTAACGAGCTACTGTGCAGTAAGCATCTTCTGTAGACATAGTCACATTTACCTGAGTATACCATGTCTCTATGGGGGTGAGTCACTTCCCAGCAGCCAAACTCAGAGCCATGTATTATGATAGGGTCTTAGTGCACTCTAATAGTTTTTCAGTGAAGTCCTTGGTGGAAGCATTGCACTGAAAGATGCTAAAATAAAGCAAGAAGCCTGAGAGGAAATTAAGCCTAAGGAATTTGATATGATTCATACTGATGTCTTGAAGTGATTTCCTGAGCAACAAGGGTAGGCTGTGCAAGTGGATAGGCATCAGTAATTTTATGGGATGCTTTGTAGAGCCTGCGGAAGAAAGCATAGACAGGGAGGCTGAAAAACAATTTCCCCTTTCAAATGGTAGGTATCTTCCTTGAAGATAAGGTGTAGCTTTTGTATTCAACCCAGTAAGTTATGACAGAATTAGTGGATGAAAAACTCTGACTTCTGATACCTGGGTTCAGTGGGTGATAACAGTCCCTTCTGGCCTTGAAACCTATAAATCTTTGAGGGAACATGAAGATAAAGACAGTATTTCAAATTCTGATGGACCAGGGTGCAATTTGATGAGGCATCTCTCTAAGATTTTTTACCCTTCAGTGTAAAGCAGCAAGCAGGAGTGAGCAGAAGGGACTCAACCCACAGATGGTTGTGTTTGTGTCACTGGTTCCTGCCACTGGGGGTGAGGAGAGAAGTCTCAGTGTGAAGCACTAAGCTGGGCTGGATCCTAGCTGCTTTTGTGAGTACACTGCTCCCTTTCCTATTGCCTGTGCTAAGGGGATGAGACCACTGGAACCTGAGACTTGCAGCAGCTGTGAAGACACTGTTTGTAGCTCCCTCCTACATTAACAGCTGCCTTTAGTTCCCTTGAAGCCTTTTTATTCACAAAGCTTTTGGGATGAGCACATCGATTTTTCGAAATGATTTGAATTGACCCTTTTTTTTAGGCTTGTCTGTTTGAAATCCTTTGGGGCTAGATACAGTTGCCAGGCTGGTCTAACCCTGGGTTACCCTGGGAGATCAGTAGGTCCTCTAGTCTGTGTTTGTTTTTATTGTCATGTACTAGGCACTGAGGAAATAGCATCATTATTCTTTGAAGTGTCCAAAGAAGGGGTATTTCTCTTTTGCAATTACACAGGAAAGGGTGAGCAACCATGCTGGTTCACCTCTCCCCAACCCCCCCCATGCCTCTGTGAATCATTTATTCAGCTGCCAATTACACCCACACACACAGAGCCTACTGCTGCTGCTGTCCTTAGGACAAGCAAGACTCACTGGAGCAGGCAATTATCTTTCAGGTTACTACCTCAAATCTGCCCAGGGTGCCAGCCTCAGGAACACGGAGGGGTGTGATGGTCCATGGTCATGTATCAGCAGCTTGCTGCCCACATGCAGACTGGGGAAGAGCATCTGGACCACAGGCCATCTTCATATGTTGTCATCCAAAGGATGGCATCATTTTCTCAGCCAGCAGGGTTCTGATGTGCATCTCAGAAGGATTGGCCCATTCTGCATGGCAGTGAGGAGAGAGAAAGACATGTTAAAGACACATACAGAGCTGAGCATCCCACCATCCCCACCCAGTTCATCTTGGGCTGCTTGGTTTATTAATGTGGTTTTCAGTTGATTTGTTACCTTCTCAGAGTTAGAAACACTCATGTGTAGGTTTTCTCATGATGTCCATGCTAAAGAGAATGGCCCATCCTCACTTCACAGCTGATAATACATGATATAATGATCAATTAATATGGAGGGGGTTCTGGAAGTAAACAAGACCAGGGCCCCATTGTGCTAGGCATTGCACAAACCCATAGTAGTAAGAGACAACTCTTGCCCTACAGACTTCCAATCTCCGATCCACGCAGTATGCATGAAGCATAATTTCTCCTTTTATGTGCTTAAAGTACATTCACTGGCACTGTGATACCATTTGGAGGGAGGGGGGATAGGTTGTTAAGGTTCCCTAAATTAGACAGGTTGCAGAGATTTATTCCGTTGGCCAGCCAAGAATTTTGATGGTGATAGTTAAACTATGGAGTAAAGAGGCCTCTGTCTAATGCATGTGATTACTAAACTTAAGGAAAGCTGCTGACTCCCCCATGCCATTGGGATGTGTGTAGAAGGCTCAAACTTAATAAGGAAAAAATAAGAAATCCACTTTGGGGCTAATAGAAAATCCACCCAAGCACTAGTGTGGGTGTCGCTGGGGACTGAGTGTCCCAGATAACAGTCATTTAATAAATGAGGCATTTCTCTGCATTGCTGAGACACATGCATATATTCCCTCCTAGATCCACAGCTCTTCCCTCCCAGAGGCTAAAGATGCTGCAAGTTTTGTTGCAGTAGTCTCCTGGCTGCTCCCAGTATGATCACTTTCCAGACTGGGAACACCGCAAGGCTGTGGACAGTAGATGAGCTGGCTATTCAGAATCTCCATCCAGTGATGTCCAGCGTGTTAAAACTCTGTCTTGAGCTTCAGAGTGAATCCAAGCTGAGCTATTCCTGGCTTGTCCTTCAAAAAATCACTTTTTGCCCAGTCAGTTTCCACATTATGCAAGTTGGTACTAAGCTCCTCAATAACAGGCAAGCATCAGTCGCACAGAAAAAGCTGGATACCTTCCTCCATTACTGGATTGGAACCAAGTGGGCTCCAATAGCAGAAATAGAAATAGAAAAATGTTATGAGTGTCACTGGCTTGTAGGATAATCACTTCTTTTTGATTAACCACAACAAATGTAAGTGATCAGTACGTTTTTTGCTAGAATCACAAGTGTGGTCCCAAGCAAAACGGGGCAGTCATGGCTGGTTGACGATACCAGGCACATGCTCTCTGTCTGCACTGCAGCTCTGAGCCACCTGAGATCACAAGAAAGCTTCCTAGCCCCAAAAAGACTGCTTAAAAAAAAAATCACCAATGGTGACATGACTGAAATATCAGTATGCTACACACAGCTCAGCACACTTAATGAGGACAACAACATGCACATAGACATCACTAAGTGCTTCCCCACAGGCTTGGAGAAGGCTTGATCAATTGGAGGCATTGAAATTGCCTTTGAATAAGTCAACAAGTTAAAAGCTAACGTGTAAGTGGAACTGCTCTAAGAAATTATATGCATATGCCTGCAGTAAAACGCAGGCCATGGAACAGCTGTTGGGTTTTCCAACTCTTGGCTGAACCATGCACTTATATGTAGACCTTGTCTGAGCTGTGGACCAGGCTGACTTATATGCACAATGCCTGAAAAAACTCCAGTTGTGGTGGCAGAACTTAAAAAGAAGGTGACAGTGACTTCTTGAGAACTATTTGTATAGAGTCTAACTTATTTGTTGAAGGAAGATGAAGGCTCCTTTGTCGCTACATGCAGTGATACAGTGACTAAATGTGCAACCCATCTCTCTGGGATAACTGAACACTACCCAACACTCTCCAGAAATCTGTAAATCCAACGCGTCTGTTCTCCAACCCCTTGAGAAGCTAACAGGTCTGTGCAGCACCTGGCACAATGAGGCGCTGGTAAGAAAAGTCTGAGGTTGTGACAAAGCACTGGGACATGAGAGAGAGGTACGTGGATGTCTTATCCAAAGATTCTTGCTTCCTGGTTGCCAGTCTAGTTTACCTGATATTGCTTCTTCCTCTTCATGGAAATGGTGGCATAGTTAGTGCTGCTGTGAGTGACAGGGGGGTGCATCTACATGTGCTATTAGCAGGGATCCTGGTTTTCTCTGATAAAAAAAAAATCCCTAATTTTCAGTTTAAAGCAACTAACCCCAAATCCATGTTTTTCTATGATTAAAAAAATGAAACACTGCTATCTATCTATCTAATGGTGTTTCATTTTAATCATGATAAAATGTGGATTTGGGGTTACTTTTTAACTGAAAATTGGGGATTTTTTTATCAGAGAAAACCAGGATCCCTGACTATTAGCATGGAGCAATAAACACCAGCACATATTGGACCAGAGTTTATTGCTCTCACGCACCATGTTTGAATGTGTGCCTGGGACTGCAGCAAGTCGAGCTGAGTCAAAGCTGTCCTGGCTGGCAGGGAGCCCAAGTGGTCAGGCTGCCAGCCCAGGGCTGCTCTCCTCTACTCCACGTGCTGCGGAGGGGCTGGCTGGGGCACAAGGGTGCTCCAGTGTGGAGTTAAGTAGAAGGCAGCCCCAACACTGAAACACCCTCATGCCCTAGCCAGCCAGGACAGCATCCAGACATGCTTTGCCACATGCTAAAGAATTCTGCCATTCGATAGTACTTACATTTACATGTACTAACCTGCAGCTGGTTAATTTGTCTCCTGTGGCCTAATAGGGCCACATGCGTAGACGTTGAGACTTTGCTGCAGAGCTAATTAGGCAGCTCTGCAGTAAACATCTCATGTAGATACACCCAGAGAGAGTGGAATACGCATAAGAGCAGGATGGTTTTGCTTCACTGTTCAATGCCTACTTGTAACATGCAGAGTTAATGCATGTCCAGGAGAAGGATAAGATATACCCTGTGGTTCTTTGGCTCTGTCTTTCTGAGGTTTTCCTGATGACTAACTAAACCAGGGGTATAAAGGTAAGGGAGGAAATATATTCTTCCTAGATGCTGCTAGATGTTCAGGAGAGAGGGAATATTTCTGCATTCTCCAGCCCGCTGCCACCCTGTTCAGAAAATGTTTAAAGCTGTGGCCCATGTAGGTCTGCTCAGCTGAGACCTCTCTTGAACTTGTGGCCAGTGTCTGGTAATCCCTTGCCTCAGGGATTACCAGGTTGTGGGGACCAGGAAGGTACATTTTTCCCCTGAATGAATACTGTTGGCTTCTGGGTGGGGATCACCTGGAGCACTGGCCATGCCTAAGACAGGTGTTTTACCTGGGGTGTGCTGATGGTCCTGCCAAATACTCAAAGGTTTCTACTGATGGTTTCTTGTGTTTTCCACTGAGGTATATATTGCTGGTCAAATTTAAGGGCAGAAAATAATTTTACCTGTGGGGGATTTTGCCTTCCTCTGTAGCGTAGGGCATTGTCTTTTTCCTAGGATCCTCTGAGCATCCACTGCAAAAGCACCAGCTGCTTCCCTGTTGTTGCTGTGGCAGGGTACTGGTCCTCATCTCCCTTGCCTTTATCTAATGCGTGTTACTGGGTGTTCTTTGTGTTCCTGGTCTTCTGCCTTGGAGTTATGCATGAGGGTTGAAGTGGTGATTTTGGTGGCTTGTGAATGCAGGGGACTGGACTCACTGGCTTGGGAGGGCCCTACTGGTCTCATGTTCCCATTTCTCTGGTTCTTTTCTACTATGAATAGTTGTTCAATGCTGCGTGTAAGATGCTGCCGTTCTGACTTGGTAATGTTTCATCAAGGTAGGGCGGGGGGTCAAGCTGCATCTCTGCAGGCCTGAAAGCTCTGGTCCAATTCTGCGATTGTATAAACTAGCACAGTGCCATGGAAGTCAGTGACAACACAGCAGCTTACACGTCAGAGGCTTGCCTTGTAACCCAACTCCAAGGTATGGACTTAGATCAGGGGTGGGCAAATGCAGACCAGATCCAGCCTGCCAAGGGATTTTATCTGGCCTTGCGGTGGGTCCTTCAGCCCTAGGGTTACCATATTTCCAGTTCCAAAAAAAAAGAGGACACCTGTCCAGGGAGGGAGCAGAGGAAAGTGGGACAGGAAGGGAGAGGGGGTGATTGTGGGGCGGGGGTATTTCTAACTGTTACGATAAATAAGTATTATTGCCTCAGAAATTTGATGAGAAAAAAGCATTAAGCAAATGCTGAAGTTGCACTCAGATGACAGACTACACTCCTGCTTTATGCAATGTCTGCTCCATCACTACAATAAGCGCTGGGTTTTCTTGTTCAGTTTAAAAATTGCAAATTGTCTGATAAAAAGTATAAATAAAATAAAAATTGTCTTAATTCACTGATAAAAGAAATCCCAAACCCACATTTTTCCGTGATTAAATTGAAACACCACTACATATATATTGTTGTCAATTTTACACAATGTTTTATTGATTTAGTTACAATTTTAAATCAGTTTGGAAGCCTGCCAGTGCCTCAATCATTATAATAAAATAAATTTGAAATACTTATATGTTTAAACTTTTTTAAACAGAAAAATCAAAACTCCCCACCCCCTTTGCTCAATAAGATGTGGGTCCAGCTGTGGCCGTCTCCCTTCCCCCACACTGCTTTGTAACACGGCGCAGTCCCAAGTGATATACCAGTGCCCTGCCTGCCCATGGCGGTGCCCCTCAGTCCCAGTCCAAATTCCTCACTCCCCTCTGGGGACTGCTGGTCCCCTTAGACAGCCAGAGCCATCCCCAGAGGTGTGCGGGACCTGGGACATATCAGCCTGTGCGGGGTCGGGGAGGGAGGAGGGGGGGTGGCAGGCAGCCAGAGCTGGTAGCACTGAACAGCAGCGGCAGAGCCGGCACCACGTGGCAGGCACGGCGGGGCCTGTACAGCATTGTACACATGGCCCCCCAAAGTGCAGGGCCCGGGGTGGTTGCCCTGATTCATCCCCCTGCTAGGGACAGCCCTGCCCACAGCCCCCTGCTCCTCAAAAGACCCTGCCAGGTCCCCTGTCCCAATCCAAATTCCCTACCCCCCTCTGAGCTCTGCCGGTGCCCCTCCCCCTAGCCCCCTGCCCTGTCCCAGCTGGAGCAAGTGTGGTGGCTGCATCAGCAGCTCTGGCTCCTGTGGGTGGTGGTGGGGTGGGGAGGCCTGTGCACCCTCTGGGCATGCTTGGCCAGGCAGATGAGATGGGGCTGTGGGTAACAGACAGGCAGGCCGGCCCAGGCCCAGGCCCAGGATTGTGGGGTGGTGACAGCCCAGGGCAGAGCTGCAATCCACTCCCAGTGCCAGGCTGGGTCAGCACCCCCTCCACCTGAGCACACAATAGTTCACCCAAATTCCTACAGTGGCTCTCAAACCAAAATAATTGCCCACCCCTGGTTTAGGTAGAAACTGCTGATGCTGCAGTGCAGTGCTAGAGAAGATACTGCTTGTGCATTCCCTGCAAGTGGGATCTTACCAACGCCATAATGGTTGTCCAGCTGGAAGGCTAATAGCCCATGGCATTTTGGAAAGAATAGGAGATGGCTTTCCTATTCAGACCAACTTTTCCTTTCTCCTAATACCAGGTGTTAGGAGCTAAGCTGTCTGAACTTTTGCTGAGTGGATAACAACTTCTCTTTGCCTCTTACACTGCTAACATATAATCTATTACTAAGCAAAGCACTCTAAAATAGTTCAAATATAAAAGTGCTATATTATAAACCTCCTACTCTTAGACTACAGAAGATCCGTAGCGAGTCACAAGACTACAATGCAACACAGTAAAGCCATGGAGAACATTCATTTCTCCAACATCTAGTTACTCCATAAAGATGAAATATGCCAGGCCCATAAGATGGACAAACTTGCAGCCAAGTGGATAACGTTTCCCCTGGGCTTCCTGCCCAGCAAGGTTCTTGATATTAATTCTGTCATTTACATTTTCCTAATGAATATATGGAGAAGCAAGATCCAAGAAGGTCACCAGCTGTTGCACTAAAGCAGAGATTTAAACTATGTGCATGCACTGTTGAGGCAGAGAGGTTCCTTCAGCCTCCTAACTCTATGCAGAGTATTCCCTCCTCTTCCCACACCTAGCATGTGGCGCTCCATCTTTCTGCTGGGGCATGAGACAGCCCACAGCAGGTGACATCCTCATTATTAAAGGAACTGTTAGACAGCAATATTATAGAGGCACCACAGAATCGGAGGCACTCATACAGCAGCAGAGACTGTTTCGCCCTCTTCACTAATTGTAAACAAATATGTATTTTTAGCTACTGGAGTGATGCTTACCTGTCATTTTCATAAGAGTGAGGGGTAGCATTCTCCCAAAGTATCTAAGTGACTTAGTCACCCAAGTCCCATGTCCAAAAGCATTAGGCCCTTAGGAACATAAATCTCATGCCCGTATTGCATGGACAAACATTTACCTGGAGCTGTTTCAAAAGGGGAGGAGGACCACATAGCAGTAGTTATGCTCTAAGTGCCATGCTTAAACCTGTAGCAAAACTGCTTCTCTCTTAATTCTGCTTCATTCAGGATTAAAACTGGGATGATTTAACTCACGTGTATTGCTCCAGGCTCATGCACATGTAGAATACAAGGGCTGCTGTGCAGTCTGGAGCAGCAGCAGCTCCCACTCCCCTTTTGAAACTGTTCCACATGAATGTTTACATATTGATTTTTAAACCAGGACTTAGACACCTAAATCATTTTAGGCAGCTTTAAATATTGTCTCCTTAGAGTCTGCTTCATGGGTGGTACTGCATAAGAAGGTGTTGAATCCAGCTCATTCCCCCTCAGCCCTGTTGGCTCTGCAAGGTTATCAGGAGCTAAAGCACGGGGAGACCTGCTTTTGTCACTAAAGCCGGCTGACTGGAGATCCTGGATACAAATAAGGAGAATATTGGCTCTATGAGAAAGGGCTATGAGGTGAAAGCTACTTTTTGGAGCAGAACCACATTTAAAAAATTTAAAATTCCTGCTAATGAATCCTAACTAAGAATCGGTAGTCCCAGAGGTTATAAACCATTGATTGTGGACAAGTTACAACTAAAAAAAATACTTCCTGTATTTCCCAGCCAAATCTGGTCCTCTGGTCTTTTCACTGGACCGTTCAGCCAGAGAAGTCCTTTGGGTATGGACAGGCAAGCATTTGAAGTGATCTGAATCTCAGAGCATTTCAAGTTTGGTGCTGTGCAGGCATAAGGATGCCCCCCAAGAGGGGTTTCAAAATGGCCACAAAGGCAGGTGGCAGCATTGCTCTCTGACTTGGGGGCTGGAGAGCAAGAATCCCTGCGTGTCTCAATGTCCAGTCTGGAGGCTGCTGAGGCCAGCCAAGCATGCAGCGGAGTGCTAATTGGCTCCCCTCCCCCATGGGGAAGCAGAGTACTGTGGGATGCTGGAGGACCACTGGAGCATACAGATAGGATCTCAGGAAGGGCTTCAAAAGGAAGTGCTTCACAGATGGTCCTCTTTTTTCAAGGGTGATTTTAAAAAGAATACTTTGGCCATTTTTTAAGTGCTTCTTTAGCCATGGGTATCCATACCCTCACTATTGGTGCACTTCAAACGTGTTTGAAGCACTATGGAGCATGGACACGTGCTGCTGGGGAGGAGGTGGGTGGGGACTTTCACTGCATTTGCCTCGAAAACCCATGTCCAAAGGATGAAAACAAATGCTGATTTTGGCAGCAAAAAATGGGGATCTGTTCTCTACCCCCTCCCATGACTTACACTGCTGTTCAATAGAACAGCAATGTGCATCATAGAAGCAAGAAATAAGGCAGGCAGTGAGCCAAGCAAGGACACGCAAGTGGGGTGAGGCACTCCACCCCACTCCGCCCCTTACCTTGAGCAGCACCTAAGGCACATGCCCTGTTCATCTACTCCCACATTACACTCCTGAATGCAACTGGAAAGTCAAGGACTCTTTTTGAATTGGTTTGCTGTGAAACCAGATCAGTGCTATGTGTGGACACTAAGTGTTCAGTGACATGGGTTTGTTGGTTTTCCAGACATCCAACATTGCCTTGTTCCTCTTCTTCCCCTTCCCCCCCACCTCCTCCTGGTGCAACTGGCTGCTCCGGTACTTAGCCAAAAGTCTACTGCCCCCCTTTTTTCCTTTTGTCAGCATTTTTTTCTATTGATGAACTGCCTTGCACTGCTTGTTCAGAGCTGTCTATCAAACAACCAACTGTGTCCTTGCTCCCTACTCAACTGTGCCTACTCATCATAGAAGGGCCAAAAGGAACCTGTAAGATCATCAAGTCTGGTCCCCTGCCATAGGCAAGAGGTAATTGGGCTCAAACAAACTCAACGAGGTGATTGTCCAGCCTCCTCTTGAACACCTCCAGGGATAGTGACTGCACCACCTCTTCTGGGAGTATATTCCAGATTCTAGTTACCTTTACAAAAAAGACATTTTTCCTTATGTCCAGGCTAAATTTTTCCTCAACAAGCTTGTACCCACTGGACCTCATCCTCCCAAGAGACGCCTTTCTGAAGAATTGCTCCCCTAGATCTTGATGTTCACCCTCACATACTTGTAGGTGGCTATCAAGTCACCTCTCAGTCTTCTCTTACTCAGACTGAACAAACCCAGTTCCCAGAGTCTCTCCTCATAGGGCCTATCCTCCAGGCCCCTGATCATATAGGTGGCCCTTTCTGTACCCTTTCGTGCTTATCCACATCCTTCCTGAAGTACAGAGCCCAGAACTGGACACAGTACTCCAGGTGTGGTCCCACCAACACTGAATAGAGTGGGGGGAGCACCTCTTTGGATCTACTGGCAATGCATCAGCTGATGCACACCAGAGTTTCATAGTGCTTAGGGTTGGAAGGGACCTAAACAGATCATCAGGTCTGACCACCTGCCCCGGGCAGGAACGAGTGCTGGGGTCATACCACCTCAGCCAAATATCTATCCAGCCTCCTCCTGAAGACCCCCAAGTTAGAAGAGACCATCACTTCCCTTGAGTCCTGCTGGTGACTTCACCGCACTGATGGCTCAGGTTCATCCTCTGGTTCATTGTCACCCCCAGGTCACTTTCAGATGCAGGGTCAGCCAGGGGACCACCACTCATCACATAGTTATGATGAGAGTTCTTCCTACCCAGATGAAGGACCTGGCACTTGTCCCTATTGAACCTCATCTGATTGTGTTGCACCCATAGGATCAGTTTGCCAAGGTAATTCTGGATCCTTACCCTGTCCTTAGATGTGCCCACATTTCCCCACAGCTTGGTGATCCATAGACTTAATCATTGTGCTTTCCACTCCCTCATCCAAGTCATTGATAAAGATATTAAAAATCATGGGCACTGATCCCTTGGAGGGACCACTCAGGACAGTCCTCCAGGATAAGGCCATCCTATCAATTACAACTTGCTGGGATCAGCCTCTGAGCCAGTTCCCAAACTATCACATTGTAGACCAGTACCCTCCAACTTAATTGAGTGAATCTCATGGGAAACAGTATCAAAAGCCTTGCTGAAGTCTAGGTAGATGATGTCAATCACATGTCCCATATCAGCTGGTTAGTTACTGGTCATAGACAGACACCAGGTTGGTTAGGCATGACCTCCCCTTGACAAAGCCATGCTGGTTGTTTCTTAATACCCTGTCAGTTATGAGCTCGTGGTTGATGGCGTCCTTGACAATTTTTTTTTGAAGATTTGTACCAGGACCAAAGTCAGACTGACTGGTCTATAGTTGGCAAGGTAGTTCCTCTTCCCTTTTTTTAAAGAGGAGAACCACGTTAGCCCTCTTCCAGTTGTTTGGGATGACCCCTGAGTTCCATGACTCTTCGAACAGCCTTGCCAGAGGCACCACTGTGAGGTCAGCCAGTTCTTTCAGGACTCTTGGATGCAGGTTGTCTGGCTTAGCAGACTTGAAAACATCCAAATGTTCTAAGAGTATTTTCACCTGTTTGGGATTAATTTTATGTGGGATGCTGTCTTCCCTGTATTCTCTGGGCCTCTGAACAGGTGATGAGTTCCTGTCTGATTTTAAGAATACTGATGTAAAGTAAGTATTTAGGAGCTCTACCTTTTCGCAGGGAGCAACTGTGGGCTGACCCTCCATATTCAGTAGGGGTCTGATAGTGGAGCTTGATTTATTCTTGCTCCATATGTACCTACAGAAGGACTTTTTGTTGTCTTTTAATTTGGTTGCCAGCTTGATCTCTATGCATACCTTGGCTTTCCATGCCTCATACCTGCAGAGCCTGACCATATGAGTTTACTCCTCTCTGGATGCTGCACCATTTTTCCATTTCATCATGTATGCTTCTTTTTTCTTTTTGAAAAATTCTCTAATGTCCCTGATGAGCCAAGTGGGTCTTTTGGCTCCTTTCTCTCTTTTTGACTGCATGGGGATGGTCTCTTTTTGAGCCATGAGAATTGCCTGCTTTAGGAAACACCACCATTCCTGAACTCCCAAAATCATCCAGTCACTGGTTGCAAAGGGCCTTTTAACTAGACTCCTGAGTTTACCAAAGTCTGCCCTTCTGAAGGCTAGGATTTCTGTTCTGCTGGCAGAATTCCCAGCCTTTCAGTGGACAGTGAATCTGATCAGATCATGATCACTGTCGCCCAGAGTACCTCCAATCTACCATGTCTTCCTCTTTGGCCAACAACAAGTCCATAGTGGCTTTACCCCAAGTCAGTTCCTCCACAATCTGTCAAGAACAGGTTGTCTATAGCTGCCAAGAAGTTGGTTGACCTTCTGGAGCTGCCTAAATGGTCTTCCAAACAGATGTCAGGGTAAAATCATGCCCACAGATCATGCCCAACAGATGTGAGGGTAAAATCATGCCCCCTGCAGTTCCTGGACACCCAAAAACATGAGTCCAGGCACAGCCTTCTCTCTTCCCCCCTCTCATCAGGCAAGAACACTGCAGACTTCAGTCAATTTCAGGGTATTGAAGTTTATTGAACTCATATTTAGGAAAAAGGGAAAGCAGAAAAGTGAAAACACCCCCAGCTACAGGTCACCCATACTAGGGTCTTCAGGGCATGGGCACAAGTACTGACCCCCACCCCTATTTGCCCATTGTGAGGCATGCTGGGCTGGGTACTCACTTCCACTTCTGGTG
This sequence comes from Caiman crocodilus, assembly GCA_030014935.1. Lineage (NCBI taxonomy): Eukaryota > Metazoa > Chordata > Crocodylia > Alligatoridae > Caiman > Caiman crocodilus. The sequence continues at coordinate 4,597,412 of JAGPOW010000874.1, forward strand.
TCTTCATACAGTTGTGAACAAGTTCCCAGTCAGTGACATTTTGGAACGGTTCAGTTGTTATGTGTATCTGCACCCTCAAACAGCAAATCTGTCCATGGCTTATGAAAAATCACAGCTCTATAGTGTTTATCTTATCCAGTAGGGCTGTGTAAAGCTTCAGTCCCTGATTTGATTCAGCGGAGATTTGGCCTGAATTGAATCAGAGGACCTTTTAATCTCTCCAAATCTAATCGGAACCCTCCGAATTGATTCAGAGAGGTTCGGAAAGATTAAGCGATTCGGACATAGGCACAACTTTAAATGATTTTTCTACATACCTTTAGGTAGCAGGGGCATGTGAATGCTGGGATGCTGGGGTGCATGGAGTATCCCACAGAAGCGCAGGGGGCTCCCTAGTGTCCTCAGCAGCAGGCCCGGAGGTGGACCAGAAGCACTTATGGTCCACTTCCAGGTCTGGTGGCAAGCACACAAGGGGAGCTTCCTTCCACCCCGCCAGCTTAGCGACTGGTGCCTCCTGGGTCTGGGGAGGGCACCCAAGGTCCCTCTGTGGCCAATCACTGAGCCAGAGGGGCATGGTAAGGGCCTCCCACACGCTCCCTGGCAGACCTAGAAGTGGACCAGAAGCATTTCCGGTCCACTTCCAGATTCATCACCAAGCACGCAGGATGCGCCCCCACCCACACTCCTGTGGGATGCTCCATCCACCCCAGCATTGCAGCATTCACAAGTCACAACTGGTACCTCGATGTGAGAGTTAAGCTACGCCGGCAAAATAAATCACCATCTCTTGTTTTAATATGAACTGGTTAATTTCCTTTATTTCTCATCTGCCAGGACTTTGATGGAATAAGATACAGAAATAAACACAGTCCTGAGAGATGAGGAAGATATCATGTCTGCGGTTCAACAAAAATAACTCTTCTGCACAACTATTATGTCTCTCTTAGATAAATAACATCTTATATCTATTTAGTTCCTTCTCTCTTCGAGAACTCTCAGTTTCTTGGTTGCTTGCCCTGTTCTCCTCCGCATGGGTCCCAAGCAAATAGCAATCCTAGGTCACCTTGTATTTACTACTGATATCAAAATTGTGGGCTTCTCTCTATGTTAGTTTTCATCCACTCTCATTCCTTTCTCTTAATTTTAAGTCTCTGGGATGTTATTCGATGTCTTCAGGTATCAGACTCACTGACTCAAAGTCCTCCTCTGTTAACTCACTTCAAATTCCCAGGTAAGTCTCTCTCCAGAACCCTTCTTACATTCCCTTTTCTTTTTCTTGTAGTTTCTCCCTATTTCTTCTGGGTCGCTTTCTTCTCTTTTTCCAGCTAAATCTGGGTTACTTCCCCTTTAAATCCTTCCAGCCAGCTGCTGTCTCTCTCACAGCCAGCACTCTCTCCCCTCCCTTCCCACCTGCTGAGGTTCCCCCCCCCCAAATCTGGGTAGCCCCACCCCTTTTCTCCTGGGACTGGTTGCTAAGGTAAGTTTTCTGCTTTCCTTCCCTCCCCTAAAGTTCTGTGATGGGGCAGACTTGGTGCCCCATCATACTCAAGGTATGTAGAAAAAATATTGAAAGTCTTGTCTATTTCCGAATCGCTGATTCTCCGAATCAGTATCGAATATTCAGATTTGGACTTGGCCAAATCAAATCAGGGACAGTGATCTGAATCAACAAATCAAATCACTGTCCCTGATTCGGGCCGAATCCGAATCGAATAGGGCCTGCTTTGCACATCCCTATTATCCAGGGTTCTTCTGACTCCTGACAGAAGTTGTCACCTTTTGCTACCTACCCAAGCCCCAGGCATTCAAAATGGAAGTTACACACCGCCCAGGTGGAGGTTGGCATGTTTCAGACTTTGACTGGCTGGTCATGGCACAGAGAATAGGAAAGATAGATCTGCATTCTGGGAAGTGCCAGACAGATGGCCACTTCAGATTTGTGTAATTTTCCAGAGTAAGGAAATGAGTCCTCTATGGAGCAGGATCCGTGGGCCACAGGAAGCTGGTTCATGTGTCCATCCATCCCTGCATTCATGGGCTTGTCTCTGTCTATGTTCAGGGTCTATGCTCATGGTATCATGGCTACTGTGACACCATGGGAACAGATGGATTCAGGGCAAGGCACCATTCATTCAATTGTAGAGGCCTCAGTGAGAGATATCTATCGACTTGTCTTTAGAATCAATCCTGCCTCATGGGTTGTTCACAGAGAGGTACAGGTCCTTTCTTGCCTGAGGGCTACTGCTATCACAGACAGTGGCTTTGGAAAAGGGCTTGGGCACGCAGGCCTCACCCAACCCAGTACTGGAACATCTGCCATCCTTGTTTCCCTGACATTGGATATTGTTTCTGACATTGGAAATATTTTTACTCATTCACTCTTTTTTTCTCTCCCTGCTTTAATCCTCTTCTCTTTTCCTCCCTAGTTCTGCTCTATGGAAAGTATGGTCCTCTGTCAGGGGTAGCCACCCAAAAATTCCCTGCTCATTCTCCCTTAGGAGAAAACCCGCTATCAATCCACCACAATTCTCCATCAAGAGCAGAATGCAGAACCCCTCAGTGAGGGGTACTTTTTTTTTTATGAGTCCTTGACCCAAAGCATTCAGCTCCCTAATTACAGATTACCAAGGAGGGGTGTCTACCCCAATCAGCTACTGTCTAAACCAGCTAAACCACTGGCTAAACCACTACTGTCTACAGCTAAACCAATCAGCTACCATCTACCCCAAAAAGTTTTCTGTGGCCAAGCAAGATGCCAGGCTAGATGGACCAGAGGACTGATGATTGGATATGGTGCCTCATATGACAAAACCTGAGTGCCTTCCCCCTCTTTCCACCCCCCCTTCCCAAAAATCAATAGGAATCACACTAGCCTTCAAGATAATTCTTGTCCCCATGTTAATCTCTTTCAGAAAGAGGCTGAGATCTAGCAGTGCTTTAGAGTGGTTGTGGAACCAAAAGGCCATCACGTCAACACAGCACTGCAGCCTTCTTTGCTGTGCTGGTTAACTGTTTTACCCCAACCAAAGAAGCAGGTTTTAGCTGAAAACTAAAGCTACCTCCTCAACCAGCATCACTCCTTGAATCTCTTCTCCAACATAATGCATCCAGTCATCAATAATGGGCAGTTTATTACAGCCTCGTCACTGCCTCCTCTTGCGAGCAGCTGACAGTGATACACTGAACTCAGCTGTGATTGCCTTAGTTTTTTTCTTGTTGATAAACCTGATGGATGAGGCTCCTCTGCTTCAGAACAGAACCTTCCACTAAACCACGGGCTGTTTGGAGCAAATGAATCTGCCAAGAGCACAAGAGCTGGCTTTGCAGAAAATATAAGCCAGCATTGTGTTACAAGCCCATGAGAATTATAGGACATACACTGATCTCTCCTGATCAGATATTAGGACTTCCTGAGGCTTCAGTATGCTGGAAGCTGTAAGACAGAGGTAGTCAGCTTGTGGCACACATGCCATGAAGGGTGTGTGCAGCTGCTTTGTTGTGGTACATGGCTGGGAACAAGGAGAACAGCAGCAGATAGGGCAGGCAGGAGAGAGCACAGCACAAGAGCAAGCAGTGGATGGGGATCAGCATGGCACTCAGGGAGGGGGCAGGACTTAGGTTGGGCACATCTACACTTTCATTAATACACTGTAGTCACTGCACATTTAGTTTAGTATTTCCTTAATGAAGTACTAACTGAATGTGCAGTAACTACATGTACTGTGCAGTAGTGCTGGCACATGAGTTTTTTTGTGATGCTTATTGCCCAGTAGTCTAATAACACTGTACAGTAGGTTATTAGTACAGTTTTTGACTGGCATGCTACTGCACAGTATTATTAGGTTAATGTATAGTACATGTCTCATGTAGATGCAACCCTTGTGTCACACCTGCCAAAAATGTTGGCCCCCACTGCTGTAAAGGGATAGGATCAAAGGACAGATCAATCTGGATAGGCCTTGCATAAACATTTTTTACCCTTATTATCCAGGCTCTGCTACAGTGACTGCATCTACATAAGACCCTACTGCACAGTAGCATTACAGGACACTAACTGTGATGTGTACAGTACTAATGAGCTACTGCACACTAGCTCGTTGCTACTGCACAGCAGCGTCAGAAAAAAAAACATGCAGGGACACTACTGTGTAGCAATGCTGGTTACTGCACAGTCATTTAGTATTTGGTAATGTAAGTACTAAAAGACTGCACAGTAACAACTGCAGAGTTCTCCTCGTGTGTAGATGTGGCCAGTGGTCTGACCCATTATGGCACATTCTATGTTCTTATGATAGGCCTAATAGGGTGAGACTTGGTCAGTACTTGGATATACAAAATTTCCAAAGATATGAGATGCCACAAGAAGTAATGCCATTGCTCTGCTCTTATTTGTTATGTGTGTGTGTGTGTATACACACACACACACACACACACACACACGGGTGTGTGAAGCAGGCCCTATTCAATTCAGATTTGGCCCGAATCAGGGACAGTGATTCGATAAGTTGATTCAGATCACTGTCCCTGACTGGATTTGGCTGAATCTGAAGATTCGATGCTGATCAGCAATTAGGCCATACACACAGCTTTAAATGTTTTTTCTATATACCTCGAGGTACCATTGCAGCTGTGATGCTGTGGTGCTGGGGTGGATGAAGCATCCCACAGGAGTGCAGAGGAGCCCCTACATGCTTGGTGGTGAACCCAGAAATGGACCAGAAGTACTTCCAATCCACTTCTAGGTCTGCTGGGGAGCACGCAGGGGGAGCTACCTATTTCCCCCTGGCCCAGAGATTGGCCACAGGGGGACCCTGGGTTCCCCCCTCAGACCCAAGAGGCACCAGTTACCAAACTAGGGGATACAGGGGGGCCCCACTGCATGCTCCCTGGTGGACCCGGAAATGGAGCAGAAGTGGTCCACTTCCGGGTCTGCTGCCAATCGTGCTGGGGAGCCCCCGTGCTCCTGCGGGATACTCCACACACCCCAGCATCGCAGCATTCACGAGTCACCTGCTACCTAGAGGTATATAGAAAAAACAGTTAAAGCTGTGTCTATGTCTGAATCATTGAATCTTTCCGAATCAATTCAGAGGGTTCCCATTTGATTTGGAGAGATTAAAGGGTCATCTGATTTGATTCAGATTCAGAAATTCAACCGCCAAATTGGGCCAAATCTCCACAGAATTGAATCAGAGACTGAAGCTTTGTACACCCGTAATAATTTTATATATTTATAACTCAGCTCCTGCTCTTTTGTGGTTTATTTAAAGGCTCTCCTCCTGTGTCAGAGATGGCTGTCAAATGTGTGGGAGCCCAAGGTGCTGTGTGAATGTTACTGATTGTTATGAAATCAGTGTAACTTTTTAATGGTCTGATGTATGCCTCAGCATTGTTATAATCAGGACATAAAAGTATTTCTCTCCTTTGGCATCAGCCCTTGGTGTTCCCTTACTCACTTTCTTTTGGTTGGGTTTGTAGTAATAAAGTTCTCTGAGCTTGTAACATCAGCTTTTTTTTAATCTCTAGTATTTGTGTCTTACACTCTTTGCAGACAGAGTCCAAAAAACATCTGGCAGCGTACCTATTTAGACTCTCCCCCTGCACCAGCTACACTAGCAATGTTCTCTCTCTCAGTTTCCTTTCTGTCTTTAATTATCTTATTCATCCTTCGGTCAATAGCCTGATTTGGGTGCTGAACTGCAAACAGATCCAAACAGGCCAAAGGAGAATAATACAGCATTGATGAGGCCAGAAATGGGCATATATGAATAAAAAAGCTGCTAACAAATTGGATGTAATTCAGAGTCAAGCCCTTAAATTTACCTTCATGTCAATGAACTTCTATCAGAGATTAATTTGGTCTAATAACCTAAGTTTTATTTTCATAATGACCATGTAACATTGCACCAGCAGTGTAAAGGGGCTGTAGAATGGGTACAAATGCTTAAAGATCCCTTTGCACTGGCTGGATGGTATAATGGATCCTCAGTGTAGGGGAGGATCCAGCCCATTTTGTCTAACCCACTAAGCTAAGATAAATGGACATGTGGCACCTGCCTACAAATATGATTGGCATGATCATGGAATATGAATTTCCAACACCAGCCAACCCACTTTATGGAGCAGAGTCATAGGAACGCCCAGGAGTGATTGGCAAGATCAACTAATTGAAAAATGAATTCCTGAGGAAGCTCCTCAGAGGCCTTTGGAAAGAGTTTATTGCCACATCAGAAATTCTAAGTGGAGCAAAGTAATGTAAAGCATCAAACAGGGCGAGATGAT
>JAGPOW010000874.1:4603793-4627824 GCA_030014935.1 Caiman crocodilus
AGCTTTAAGACTGTTGCCAATCTGATTTCCATGGCAAGTGAAAAACATGTCCAATACCTGGAAAAAGGCAGAAAGGGCAACCTTGAGAATCATTCATTATGGAGAACAAAAAAAGGATTATCCGTCAGTGTGACACTCAGAACTGTGAATAGACCAGCACAAGAGCAGAAAAATAGGCCAGGAACTGGAGGATGCCTATGCCCCTGAAGCTGCCAGAAGATAAAGAAATAAAAAGAAAGAAAATCTCATTTTTTCTTGTGCACTTAATACTGTCCTCAGTAGGTCATTAAATAAAATATAGCATTTCTACTATCCTTTCTTGCATATTCATTAGTCAGATTGTCCTAAGCTTTCAGAACCAAGATTTATCTGTGGGTAGGTACAAACATTTTGGGTGGTTGGGGGTGGGCGTAGATTGCATTACATGAACACCCAATTTAATTTAGGTCATCCAGGTGCGGACCTTACACTTAGATTTATGTAACGAGGGATCTAAGTTCAAACTGTACAGAAGTTCAATAAGGTTAGATCGGTTAAAAAATGGCCGACCCGATCAAAATTAACTGTATCTCGGAGGTAGTCTATTTTAGATCAGGTCAGGTAAGACTGATCTAACTGAACTTCTGTACAGTTCCCAACACACACCCAGGGCTGGGAAAGCCCAGCTGCTGGCCCCAGCCTGGCGGTTCCCATCCCCCACCCTGCACTGGGCTATTTTTAGCCATTTCTCCCCTAGACAACCACCACCACTCCCCTCCACTGCCTCCGCAGAGACCAGCCAGCCCTCCACCACAAGCCTGCCAAGCCCTCCATCCTGCAAGCCGCTCCCAGTGCTGGGAGCTAAACTGGGGTGGGGAGGAAGGGGCAGATGGGATGAGGGGCTAGGTTTGTGGAGGGACCAGGGGCATTATTTTCTGGGGTGGAGGGGCTAAAAATAACCCATGGTTTAGGGGGGGAAGGCAGAGCCCCTTCATCTCCCCAAGGCCCCTATGGACCCTGTTTTCCTCCCAGTCTCCCCTGTAGACTCCACTTACCCCCTCAATTCCCTCCAACCCTCTCCACAAATATTGCTTGCCCCCTGATCTCCCTAATTCCTCTCACAGACCCACTTTCCCCCTGCAATGCCCCCTATGGGCCCTGCTTGTCCTCCCCAATCCTCGTCAAGCCTGCCCCATTAGTCCACTCCATCCTGACTTACTTCGGATTGGGTGACCATTTTTAACTCAATCTAACCTCCCCCAAATGTACCATGTGTGTTACAACTCACATAAAGAACCCTTAACATTGAGCTCAAAATTAGTTGAGGACCCCAAAATGCAGCCACAACCTCAAGAGAGCTTGGAACCTGCAAATAGACAGTGTCACTCTAATGGGCAATAGATCATTTGACGTAAATCAAACCAAAGCCCAACTGCTATGCACTAAGTGACACTTAGGTTTTTAATATAACTTTTTTGATGCTCAGAGGATCTCAAACTGTTTCACAAAACAATGAGTAAGGAAAGTAAGCACTATGCAAGTTATAGGTGCAGTTATGAAGTGTTCAGCCTATAGCCCATGGCCACTAGAGACCTGGTTTGGTTATTAGAAAGATGCCCTTTGACTTCAGCAGCCTTTGGATCCACTGAGGTTCTTGATCAGGATACTGAGGAAGGTCCCTCATCTCTGCCCACCTTTCACTTTACAAAAGGTACCATGGAACTTGTGACTTTAATATGGATAGTCACAAAGACCTCATATAACAATACCTCCAAATAGCAGCACATCTACTACTGTAATCTCCCCTTAGCATTGCAATCTTAGCAATGAGTGGAGCTTCTAGGATTCCTGATTCTATCAATCACTGACACCCCCATCCCCACCGTGTCTGACTTCCTCACAATCGTTAATGTGTTTATCCACATAGCACACCTGTGAAGTACACGAGTCTTATTTCTATTTTATAAGTCTGGAACTGAAGGACAGAAAAACTAAGGGTTGGATTTTAAAGATATTTAGGTACCTAACTCTCCACAGAGATCAAGGGAAGTTAGATATTTACATTTTGAGAGTTGGCCTTGAGTGTTTTCCCCACAGGGAGTCTCTGGCAGAACATGGCCTTGAATCTAGTCTGCAGAGGCCAAGGTTAGTGCCCTTAGCATTAGACCATCCTTTCTTTCTCTGGGGTTCTCTGTGCTCCATGTGTTAGGAATTGATGAAGGCAATATCCTGGCTGGTGGTTTTTCCAGCTATATGGGGCTGAGGGCTGCCTTTCATCTTCACACAAAGGGAAGATATAGTAATGCCACTGTGGGCGCAACTACACATTGTATGGCAACGTTTCTACGGCACCATGCTTTAGTACTTCCTTTTGGAAGAACTAAAGCCTGGTGCACGGTTAAATTGTCGCTATAGCAATACACTAAAATAGGGGAGTGTGCCACTACAGCAGCGTAGCTGCTGATCATGTATAGACCCACGTGATCGCCACATCACCATAGCATGCCATATGGTGACAGTGCATCGTTACAGGGACATAGGGCAACATGTAGACGCACCCTGTTTGGGTTAAACTTTGTCTGTATTTTTCTGCGCCTGTGTTCTGTTCCCTTGTGTGGTAAATATTGGATGGGAAAACCAAGCCCATCTACGGCAGAAAAGATTAAGTGGCATTGTGTTGTATGTGTGTGTTGTGTAAGTATGAGAGAGAGAGAATTTGTGTGCAACTTAGTATAAGTAAGACTGTGTGCAAAAGACTCCTATACATATGTTTCCAGTTGTGTCTGTGTCTACAGAAGGGGGACTATATATGTTGGTATGAAAGACTGTGTTTATGAAGGCACTATGTGTAGGTATGTGCAGGAGATACATGTGGAAGAGAGAAGCCCTGAAACTAAGGATTTAGTCCTGAAATGAGAATCTTATGCAGAATAGAGGGACACGTGCAGAAAGGAAAAAGGCAGTTGTTAGTATTGTCCATGGCTGTAATTATTTTAATCAATGATAAATTGATCATTCACATTTTTTATGCTCAATCCATTCACTGGATTCAATAACATAGTCATTAAATAGCTCACATAGCTTCCCAAGTGTCGCCTACTTTCTAGTAAATATACCGTTTCCACCTCCATGCTTTCCTGACAGGCTTCCCAGAATAGTATTGCAGACAGAAAGTAATGCTGCCCACTCATTATCTGTGAACTATATGTTCAAAAGAGCTTCATTAAAGGCGCAATGAATCATTATCAGCTTTTCCCACCAATGTGAAGCGACCTTGGTCATAGGCACATCTTGTTCAAAGGAAATTGCTTCACTTTGCTCTATTGTAAACAGCTACACTTCAGCGCTAGGAACTGATCCTGCTCTCATCTACACCAGGGCTTACATTTGTGCAGATGCATTCATGTCCACAGCGTTGCTTTTCTTGTATATGAGTGACAGAAAAACCAGGCCCATTTAAGGCTACCAGGAAGCACTTGCACTCTACAGGGCTGGTCCTGCAATGAGAGTGACACATCATTGAGCTGGCCCCTCATTCGTGTTTTGACTTTAGTACCACTCTGGGCAGCAGTTGAGTATACTTACAGCTGGCATTGCAGGATGTTGGATGAGCCCAGAAGAGGTGGCAGGGTGTCAGGCGTGGCACATACTCAGGCATCTACTCCCTTCAGCATTGCATCCCCGGTGCTGCTGAAGTATACAAGTGCTCAGCTTTACTTTCTCACTTGGGCTAAGTTTTCAGGCAGACAGTTAATGCAAGCCCACCCCAAATGGCCCACAGGGGTAAATAAGTTGACTGAAACTGAGACAAGTTGCTAAAGCTGAGGGATACTGAGGGCTCATTGTGTCACTGAAGGTGAATCACTGTGGACTCCCCACAGCAACATTTTCAGTTATTTTACTCATTAAAATTTATTTTTTTTTAATAAAAAAAAAAAAAGACTGAGCTCAGCACTAGGAGCTGGGGGCCTTTGGCTGAATCTGGAGTCCCTGGCTGTCTGTCAGCACCAGAGCTGAACCAGCCCTGCTGTTGCTGGCAGAGCTGGGGATAAAACTCTCCTAAGGTTTCTCACCGGGCAAGGAGGCGGCATACTGGCATTTCCTTCTAGAACAGAAAGGTGTCACAAAGCAAAGGTGTCAGTTTTGCTGCGAAGGCCATGGAGTGGGAGCACCCTCGCACACACTGCTAAAAACAGCTTTCAGAAAGGTCCCTGATTATTCATGGCCATCTGTTCCTCAACAGCCAGAGTCCTTATTTGGATCAGGTCCTTACACTCTAGTCTGGAGAGAAGCAGACACCAGGCAAAAGAGGGCATGTTGTGCTTGAGGCAGACAACCAATGAGACAGGAAAGAGCCCCATGGTCCCAGAGTGCTCTGTCCTGAAGCCCTTCCTCGAGCCGGCCCGTTGAAGCTGTTTCCCTGCATAATAAAGCATCACCACAACAGGGACTTTCACCCAGAGTCTCTAGGTGCTTCAGGCACTATCTAGGTAGGGGGAAGTGGCTAGGCACTCCTAAGCTGCCCCATTCTCTAGTGGCTCCCTGCATCTTCCCCACAGCCCTCATGGCTCAGCCCTGGCCCCCAGGGCTCACCCCCAGCTCCTGACGGCCCACTCACCTGGAGCTGCCCAGTTCTCCGTCACGCTGAGGTAGTAGAGAGCTGGAGGACAGCGAGGCCATGTGGAGGAGGGAGTGCGAGCAGTGCATCCTGGGAAGTTGGAGGACTGCTCCCAGTTCATGTTGGCCTGGTGGAGCCAACTGACATTACAGTAACACAAGCTGGAGATAATCCTTAGCCAAAAAGGCAAAATATGGAGGTGTTCAGATCCCACTTGGCTCATCTTCTCTTGCCTTAATATGCTGACACTCCCATCTTAAGAGCCTTTAGCACACTGTAAAGGTAACAGCATCCAATAAGGTAAGTTGGCCCACATCAGGCTGAGGCCTTCCCTCATTCATGCCTCTTCAAGTTGTTCTACTGAGCCTTCAGAGTTAAGCAGTCACCAGCCCAAGTATTAGTACTTGATTCTCTCAGACAACTCCATTAACTGCTCTACTTTTTCTGGTCAAATGATTATTTAATTATAACACATAAAATGAAGCAGCTGCAACAGAAAAAAACATTGGCAAAGACTGTTCTGTAGTACTCTTGTAGGAGACCTGAGTTTAAATCACTGCTCTCAAACTGTGAGGGACTTGAACCTGTGCCTCCTACTGCTGAGGCACATAGTGTAACCTCGTGACTCCTGGGCAGAAGTAAAAATGGACTATATCCTTCTCACCCATGCCCACCCTTTCCCCTTGAGTTTTGTAAAGCCCAATCCAGCAGATGCTCTTGGAATACACCCACCAAAGTCAGCAGGTGAGGCAGATGGAGAAGCCCATCCTTCCTTAATCCCACTTCAGTTTGGTGGGTGAGTGCCCTTAGCTCTTGGCTTCAGGCCCAGCAGAAGCAGTTAAATGCCTCAGCAACTCAGCTTCACTGGTGGAAACTTAGGTGTGGAAGGAACTGAGGAGATGCTCCATTCATGTGCTAAGGCTGCAGTCATGGCAGGGTGGAGAAGGGAGGACCTGAATTGTGGATTTTGGTATTTAGGGTGGAAGTTTGACCTCTTAAGTGACTTTGTGGCATTTAACCTCTTGGTCTTTCCGAGCAACACTTCCTACCTGTAAATCGGAGGTAACAGCCTTCCACAGACAAAGCCATTGTCCCTGTGAGGTGAGAATACAAGCAACTTAGTACACAATATTAAGGGCAGAATCAGGATTCACAGCCACATCTCCCGACTCCCAGTTCAGTACACTAAGCTGTAGGCCACACTACTTCTCCACAGACCAAGAGCTCTGCTTTTATATCGAGTGGAGCCAACACTGAACCAACATAGTCCAGGAGGAATGGGCACAGAAATACAGAGATGCAAAGGAAACAACAGCTTAATGGCTTATAGCAAAACCTACTCTCTCTGTTCTGGTTTGCTAAAGCTGGCTAAAGCTTTCATAAGTTTCTCAGGAGGATGAAGACTTCTGCTCTCAACTTCCAGTTAGACTGCAGGACAGGAATAAATCTCCATGATGCCCATTTTCTTCATGCCTCTTCCTTGGCTGCTGGGTTTGTTTGGCAGGGCAAAGTGGGCCTAGGAAGCCTGGTACCAGGGCTGCAGATCACAGAGCTTCCCTGTGACATTTCAGACTCCTTAGGATTAGCTTCTGGTGTCAGGTTAGGGAGGGAAAGGGGATTGGATCGATTCCTCAATGGGCAAGCAGACCTGGAAGAACTGCTTAATTTTACACTGAGGAAATGTATAGCATTACCTTAGGATGCTCATGTTTCCCAGCCAATTGAATGTACAGGAGGAAGCATGGGTGTGCATACAGCCTTTCATAGCTACTGGACTCTCCGCATGCTGGCTTGACGCCCAATCTGTATAGAAATGAAATGGTCTCCGCAAGGCTTATTGCTCAGAGGGACAGAAGAGAGGTACTGGCCAATCTGATACTGCACCCAGCCTTAGTGTGTGAGAGGGGCAAGCAAAGGAAAGTGAGGAAGTATCAAGGGAAGAAGATGGGTGCAAGAAGAAAAGAAAAGAACAAAAGGAAGGAGGAAATGGAAAACAGAGAAGGAAAATAAAGACTAGAACGTGATGGGAATAGAGAGAGGGAGAGGGTGTTGGAGCAGGAAAGACCGAGAGGGAAGGGTGAAGAAAGAGAGGGAGAGAGCAGCAGACAGGGAAAGGAAGTAAATGTGAGGGGAGAGCAGAAAGGAGAGACACCAGCTAGGGCAACTCAACTTACTGGGCTACATCTACTGTCACAGACACCCAGAATCAATCACCCAGCAACTGGTAGTGTCCCCAGTATCTGGGCACTGCCCATCTCTGGTTATGGAGCTGGATCCTTGGGTCCCCTCATTGTACTCAGTACTTGCCCATCTGTGGAACTAGTGAACATAAGAGGTACTGAGACATCTTTTCATGCACTCATGAAGCCTAAAGAATGACAACAGCTTCTTAACCTGCATTCATGGTGGTTTCTCATTTGGTATCTTTCCCTTGAAGCCATGCCATGCCTGACTTCTTGGCTTCATTCAAATCAAGATGTTGACCACATGGCTGTAAAGTTGCCTCGATCTTCCCATTACCTGGAGTAGAGGACTCTGGAGGCAGGATGATCGTGGGATATGGAGTCTTTGCCCTGGGCAGTGCTTGATATCTATCTGAGTGAGGGAAACCCTCAGCTATCATAGTTGGATGGCCACTGATGCATCTCTAGAATACAGGACATCCCTGGGAGAGTGGGAGGGGACACCCCCTCCTTGGCCAATCAGCAGTGATGGGCAGGGCTGCTATCTCCTTGGCAAATCAACAGTGAAGGGTGGGGTAACTGGGCCCCATTGGCAAATCAGCAGCAAGGGGTGTGGCCACCAGGTAAAGGCCACCTCCCTCCCTCCCTGGCTGGTTAGGATCCCACTCATCCTGGCTGTGCACCGCCCTTCCTCTAAGCACAGCCAATAGAATTACAAGGACAAATGACTAACACGTATTTCCACCACTGAACAGAAAAATGGGACTTTTTGCAGTCTGTTCATCTAGAAACAGACAAGGGACAAAGGGTTTAAAAACAGGATGCTCTGGTATAAAACAGGACGCTCCAGTATAAAACAGGACCAAAGGCCAACCTACATTATTGGATGCGGTCACCTGTCACCTTTACAATGTGCTAAAGGCTCTTAAGATGGGAGTGTCAGCATGTTAAGGCAGGGGAAGATGAGCTAAGTGGGACCTAAGCATTTCCAAATTTTGCCACTTTGGCTGAGGATTATCTCCAGCTCATGTTACTGTAATGTCAATTGGCTCCACCAGGCCAATATGAGCTTCCCAGGATACACTACTCACTCTCACTGCCCCACATAGACTCTCTGTCCTCCAGATCTCTACTACCTCAGAGTGATGGAGAGCTGGCAGGAACTGGGCAGCTCCAGGTGAGTGGCAGCCAGGAGCTGGGGGTGAGCCCTGGGGCTGGGGGTTGAGCTACAGAGGGCTGGGAGTGAGCTGTGGGACTGGAATTGAGACCTGGGGGCCAGGGCTGAGCCATGAGGGCTGGGGGAAAGACGCAGGGAGCCACTGGAGAATGGGGGAGCTTCGGAGCTCCTAGCCACTCACCTGTTCACCAGCCCTGTAATGTCAAGTCCAAGCAGTGCACAAGAGTGGGTATTAACCCCTACCATGTGACTGCTGACAGCATGTCCAAATCTAAACACTGCATAGAGTTAGCATGTGTGAATTGTAATGTCTATCAACACTTTTGTAGCAGACATTCACTGTACAAAACCCCATCACCATCCCTGTCACATACCACCTTTGCCAAAGGGAGTCGTTGTCCTTCCTTTGGCGTGAGGCAAGGGAGGAATGAGGCATGGAGGATAAACTCTCTTCTCACACCTCAAAATGTGTTGACTCAGGGTGTAGGCACATGGGTGGTATCACCTCCTCCATGCTGGACCTTTGCTTTTTATACGCACAGGGCTGCAACTGCCAGAAAAATGACACTCCAGCTTCCCCCCACCAACGGCCAGCACTTTAAAGGTATGCCTATATGCCAATGCAGATCTAGTCAACATTTCTACATAGCACAGTAGACAGATGTTCTAACTATTACCCTGAACCCTGCCTGGCTGCATTGGCAAAATCCTTCACCCAGGTAAATTAGCAGTGCCCGTGCTAGCTCAGGTATTTCTGCATAGTTCTGCAAACACATCCCAAGTGAAATGCAATGCTTTCTAGCACAGACATGATTTCCACCAAAGACCCATGCTGTCTGCAGTGCTGTTTCTCAAAGCTTTTGGTAGCATCCATCTACTCCAGGAATTGATTGTTCAATCTGGCTCTACTCAAAGCCAAGAGTGAACCTTTGTAAAGTCACCAGGGGCCCTACTGATGCCACAGGGAGGCATTAGAATGGCCTAACATCACACCTGCTGCTTTGTGTTCCAGCTGGTCTCCTACATGGAGCAGCAGGAGATAGAACAAAGGTGTACTGAGACAGAGGAGATGCATGTCAAGCAGCAGCACTGTGCCCATTTATTTGCAGTGGGGCGGTCACAGAGGAGCCACATACTCATCCCAGGGGATGCTTTTATTTGAGACACATCCATTGCTCTTCCCTATGGACTGTTTATATGCTAAAGTCCAGGGCACAGTGCATACAACAGTGGATCAATAACTTTGAGTTCCTGGAATGCACCAAGCCTTAGCCACTAGGAAGAGAGAAGTCCTTATGAGAGATGGATGATCTTTCTGCTGGCATTATGATGATAGAATAACCTTCTGCCACCACAAACACATGATAAGAGAAATACAGATATCACCCTTCTGCAGCTTTCCCCATCCATGGGTCTCAAGGCACCCTACAAAGTAGGGCAAGTTATATTATTCCCATTTTATGAATGAGGAAACTAAGGCACACAGGCAAAGTGACCTGCTCTAAATCACCCAAAAAAGCCAGGGTCAAGAACAGGACATGATCACCTGAGTCCCAGCCCCAGGCCTTATCCACTGGTCCATCTTCCTTCTCCTGCTTTCCACCTCCCCCCATTTTGAGTGCTCATCTTTTGTCCTGCTCCATAAGTGACACATTAATGGGCTCTCCTTATGCTAATGAATCCTGCATTTAGAGTTGCCTTAACGAAGAACACCAGAAAGAAAAAAAAATGTGTGGGCCGATATTGCCTTTCATCACAATCTGTCTTCACCCTACTTTGCCTCCTGGAAGAATTAACTTAGTTTTAATGATGAAGAAACTAAGCCCCCCTCATTGTGGTCTCACTCATTTTAAAATGAACATCAGTGTTGATCATCATCTCCCAGACAGAAATAACTCCCAATGAACCCATTTTGCCAAGTCACCTGGATATTTATTTACCTTTCAAACACATGTCCAGCCTTGAATAAAGGGGCAAGTGTCACAGTGCAACACACAGAGGATGGCAGGCCTTTAAAATGATAACTTAACCACTGAAATAAATATAGCTCACAGCTATGGTATGATGTAAGATACACTCTTCCTATATGACGACATCACTGTCACTGCAGCGTCTTCTCTCCAGCAATGCAGTGATGAAAAACCAGTGGGTTTGACAGAGTAGACAATAGATCAAACATTCAGAGTACAAACTGGAATGACAGACGTCATTTTTGTTGGTCAGTCCTATAGCACAAACATCTGTAAAAAGGTTGTCCTTCTTGGAGCCAAAGGTTGATACAGCTGGCAGCCAGAAACATTTCAGCACCAAGCTTTGTACACCTAAAAAGCTTTGAGAAAAGGATCAGGGACAACCAGAGATTTCAGGGCCATAACAGACCATCGCATCTAACCTCATGTGTAATGCAGACTCAAGAGGTCTACTCTGTCATTCCTGTATCCAGCCCAGTACCTTTGTGGTTGGACCAGAGCATAGACAAGCAATGACCTTTACATCTAGGCCTACCCCAGTATCACTGGGAAGGGTATCAGTGAGAGACCTGTGGTACCAGAAGAAACCGGTGGAGTCTCTTCTAACCCAGTGATTCTGTTAAAAGGGACAAATGAAGTCCACTCCTCGGTCCCAGTCTTAATCAAATAATCATCACTTCCTGCTTTAATCATAAAGAGAGGTGAAACCAGGATGCCAGGTAGATAGAAAAGACCTTTCAGCTGCATCTGAAGTGCAACCTGGGGGATATTACACCTGATCTAAAGCCCACTGAAATTATTGAGTCTGGGCACATCTACATGTTCATTACTGTCAAAGCCCAGATCCAGTGTCTATTTCTTTTCAGCCTCTAGAAAGCATTTCGGGTAAGGAGAGGAGAGAGTGGGGAGTTTCACAAAGGGTGAGGCCAGGAATCCACTTACTGAGAAGCAGAGGGCCCAGGTATCCTTTGACCAGTAATATAGGAATCTGTTGCAGTCAGAAGCTGGTTGATCTCTCACATTTACAAGCAGATTTTCATAGGTCAAGGAAACCCTGCACCGAGGAGGGATGAATGTCCTTATCATCCATCCACATGCAGTGCTAGGTTAGTAGCGGGTAGTCCCCTGCATGCAGTGCACACTAGGTAGAATCCTCCCTTCAGTTATGCCAACATAAACCCAGACTACCCTGAAGTCAACAGAGGTCCTCTGGACCTGCCTTGATGTCACTGAGATCAGGATCTGGGCTGTTCTGTTCTCCCACTTCCTCATCTCCTCAGTTCATTTTTCTCTTTGCCATAGTTTTTATTCCTTAGCAGTATTTGAGCCTAGTAATGTTGGAGCCCAGCTTCCAAGCCCGCCGTGATCCAGAAGGTTTGAAATGAGACACAAAAGACTTTGGCCTGACTCTAGCATGCCCAGTGTCCTCCCTGGCATCTATCATGCCTGGGGAGTGTGAATGTCTTCCTGTCTAGGAAGCTTTACACAGAAGTCAGCTTTGTTTAAATTGGATGTTGGGAGAACACTGTAGAGTAACTGGAAGAGGTTCTTCAGATTTATACCAGTGTGATGGACAAAGTTTGCTCCTCAAAGAGTAAAGCCATGTAAAACAGTGTTAATAACCACTGTATATTAAAGATGAATGCACACTACAATTTTGGAACCAGTTTAAGGTTTGGATTTTAAACTTCACATCTGGTTATGGATTCAGGTCAGGATCAGCCTGGTTTCAGAGGTGTTCAGATTCAGCAACCTGGTTAAGCCTGCTACACTGCTGGGCCCATTGCCATTTGGGTCCAAGGCCAGTGGCCCAAAGCTCATGCATAACTCACAGCGGCTTAACAACTGCAAATGACTTTTTCATGCACTGACACATTCCTAGTTCTCCTTAGGGCTGGCCTAATAGCAAAATGTCTCCTGGATGGAAGGGCTGCTTCCATTATGATTCATAGGTTGAAAGAGGGCTCCTCCCCTTCCCTCCCACCTGCCTGTGGAAGTGGTAATGGGACTTGCCAGGAGACCAGCTTTGTCATGAAGTGGGTGGACAGCGCCTCTTTAGAGCTGTGAGCCTCCGTTGGGCTACAGAGAATTAATCTTGCTTCTGCACAGGGGAACTGGGGGTATTTTCTCTCCTCCCCAAATCAGAAGCATGTTTTATTCTTAATGAACAAAAACACTGGAGGCCCTGATCTCCTGTCCTAAGCAAAAAGCACATGCTGGGCCCTGCGGCTGATGCTCTTTAACAGAGTGTTCTCTAGAGCCAGGTCACTCTGAAGTCCAAGTTCACTGAACTGAAAAAAGGCAGGATGGCACACAGCTGATTCAAGCCCTCTGATGACCTTTCCTGCTCCTAGCCTGAGTCTCCATGGGCAGGCTGAGCCCTAGCAAGTCAACCGGTCTGACAAGCCCTGCTTCAAAGAAACCATCCGTAATGCAGACTGGCTTGATCCAGATGTTCCTCTTCTTGATGGCTCTGTTCAGATGCTGAAACCAGCTCCTGCCTAGCATTTGGCTGCCTAGAGGTAGAATTAAACAGCTGTCTGGTTTTATTTCCATCCTATTAGATAACCTCTGCCTTCATTCCATGGAAGGCCCTTTGCAACCAAGCAGTGATTTCAAACCCACTTAGGCCACAGTGAAGTAATACATTTTGGCTCTGGATGGATGTGCAAGGTTTCAAGATGGAGGAGAACAGTATTCTTCAAGAAAATGCTTCGTACAAGAAGCTTGCAATCAACCTCCATGAATCTCAGGTGCAACTGGTCCTTTTAGAGCCCACTACATTTCTGCACAGCTCTCAAGCAAATGAGCACCAAATCAAAGCAGTATCAGTAGACCGAACTGTTCCAAAACTGAGAGTCAACCCCAACACTTAAAAAAAGGCATAAGAACCCTTCATGATCTTTTTAAAAAAAACGCATTGGGGAGGTCTTTATATTTGTCTTGTGTTTGTGCCTCTAGGTGTTAAAGTTCTGAGATTTTTTTTTGTGGTATCATGAGGTATAGAAATAAATTTTTTTTTTAAAATAACAGTGAAGATTATCCAGTGATATCATGACTCCAAGAAATAGGGCTCTAAAAAACACTGAAAGTAGAGAGGTTCATGATGAAGTCATGACAGTTGGCTATACTCTTGTGTTCTTTACTTAGAAGCTTAAGTGAACTAGGAAGAATGATCAAGTTTTGCTTGGGCTTAACTAACATGTAGGGGTCTCTGTAAATCATGCCAAAAGTGGTCTCTGCAGCAAGTCCTTTAATGTTTTTCATTTCACCATTTGCCCCTCCCTCACCCAATTAATGGAGATTTTAAACATGCCAGTTTTTGCTTCCCTGAAGGGGGGAGGAGGGGGGAGCAAGCAACAAAATGAAAAACATTAAGGGGCACTTCTGGCATGATCTACTGAGACCCTACTAATATGTGGTAAGCCTGACCTACATGGACTTGACTCCTTGGTGAGGAAACTTTGAGTAAAACTGAGGCCTGCGCTACTGAGTACCCAAGTTAAGATATGCTGAGCACCTAAAATCTCAACTGAGCTCTGGAAATCAGGGTCAGTGTGTCATAACCTGAAACCCTAAATTGGTTGAAAAAACAGAAGAGTTTAAAAAAAAGTCACAAATTCTGTGGACATATTTCCTGGGTGGATTCTAGTGGGTGAGAGGGGGTTGGGATTTGAGGCTTAAAATTCAAACATTTCATCCTGTTCTTCCGTTATTCAAAATCATGAGAAAAATAAAAGACACTAGCATTTTATCAAATTTCCCCCATATCTTTTCTCAATAAATGCAGACATTTTCCCCTGAAATCTGAAGCATTTCAAGCAATGCCAGTGAACACCCCAAAAATCAACAAGGAAGAACTAGCATCTTACGGAGCTTCCAGTGTGGTGTTGAAGACTCTTATCTTTCCTCGACTTGTGTGAGAACCTGTGCTGCTTTATATCACCCTATTGAATCAAGGCTTGGAGAGGATGGTCGTTCATTAACTCGGAAAAGTACGATATGAATGCTTCCTAAGGGAACTCTCTCTGTTTTGTCTGAAATGGGATGTATTTTTTTGCTGCTGTGTTTCAAATGCCATGGTTTGCTCTCTTCTAATTGATTTTAGCTTAGAATACTTTAGGAACCTCCACGGAGTGACAAGGATCCAGTCCTTATGGAGACCTTCCCTCTCCTTAAACCAAAGATTTTCAATGAGGAGCAATCCAAAAAATCATCTTAGAAAGAGTTTGATTGCCAGGCCTGCACAATATTAAATGCCTCAGTAGCTAAATTTCCCTGCAGCCAAAATACATAATGGTAAAATTCCAGCCTGACTTGGTGAAAATCTTCATGATAAAATTTCTCCTGGGAACTTTGTGGCAAACCTAAACTGTTTAGTTTGGGTACAAGATCATAAATTTACCCCTTGACCTGCTAATGTCAGTGGACAGACCATGCTTAACTGTATAACATCCACTGGAAAATAATATCATTAACAATTGGGACTGGTGGGATCCCAGACTTGCATCCCTGCCATGGTAATGTTAGGAGGGAGGTGTTTGTCCAAAAGTTATTTCTGTACATAATCACACCAGAGTTACTTCTTCTCTCACATTTCAGTCCACTGAAGTTTTTCCAAGGCTTGCAGAATCCAATTTGAAGAATCAACATCTTCTGCTGTTGCTGCTCCTCCTTTTTACTAAACGGAACTCTTGAAGAGTAACATTTGGAAAAATGATTTCTGTCCTGATTTTCACAGTCCATTCACCAACAATATTTATTTACAGGAAGAGAGTTTAGGCACCATGCAAAATACTTGCAAGAGGGTCAACGCGTCCTTAGTTTCGTCGTACTGGATGCCACATGGACACTGGTTTCCGTAAGGTGGCCAACATTTGATTCCAGTGTGTGATACCCATGCCGCTGGCTGATGGGCCAATGATGACATGGCCAACATTTTCAGCTCTCCCATCTTCGCAACACTCTGCCACTGTCACCCGGAGAGACAGGTCCTGGAAGGTCAAAGGAAACATTAAATGACAATCTGTTGCATTATTATGTATGGAGGTTGCACTTAAGTGTCTCTCTGAATGATCATAATGCCAGTTGGATCATTGTACTGCATGCACCAAACAGAAAGATGGGCCCTGTCCCACAAAGTTTGCAACTTAAGTACAATGGTCAATCCACAGGAAAAAAAATCATATGTAGGCAAAAGCCTACTTTGTCACATGTTTGAAGTAGGCTGTTGTTTATGAAAGCTCATGTCTTTCTGAACCAGTTAGTCTCTAAGGTGCCACTCTTCTGCCTTCTGTTTAATATAAATACTCCTATACATAAAGCCTGTCCAGATACCTCTACGCTTCTTCTGTAGCACTCTTGAGAATGCCACCAAGGACCACAGATGCACCCACCTCTTGCTTATGATGGGGTGACCCCACCACCATGTGCTATCACTCTGAAGCATGCTAAGGACAGAGATCATGAAAGTGGTACATGTGGAGCAGGAGCTGACACAGGGGCCATGGTCTTAGGAAGCAACTTCAAGAGTGTCAGGGAAGTGTTGTAGACACACACCCATGAAGTATCAATCCATACCTATGCTAGAGAACAGGACTATTGTTGACTGAACTTGTAGGGTATGGTTTGTATTAGTGTAACCCCATGCAGAGGCAGGACAGGAGATAGGCATGCTGCTAGAAAGAAACTGACATGAAGGCATAAGAGGCAGCATGAACAGGCTACCTCCTCATTTGCTTTATCACACCTTCTGCCACCATTTGACAGCTCCCAGCATGCGAGTTATTTGCTGCTGTCTGTAGTATATTGGTGCCTGGAGGTTTCCAGGCAGGGGTCAGGACTCCACTGTGTCAGGAGATGAGCAGACATGGAAGAAAAAGACAACCTATATGCCAAAGAGCTCCCCAGCTCAGCTTTCAGTGACAGTGGCCCCAGTGCCATTTCCCCAGGTGTGTTTGAGGAGGAAATACAGTTAACCATTGTGCCAGTATTGCAGAAAAAAGATCAGAATTTCCCATGAGCAGGTCCGCTCAGTATAAAAAGAAGTAAAGGCTTATTCTAACTGCTCACATCAGCAAATACCACTCTGGTCACACACAGGGAGCAGAACTGCCAAAGGCAATAGAATCACTCATTACAGAACAATCACTCTTTAATACTAAGGGAAAGAGGGATTTCTTGCTTACTGCATACGAGATATTATGAGTAATCAGTACTAGAGAGCATAATGCAACCATCAGCACAAGACACACTGATACTGAATCTCAGGTCTGAGATGATCATGCTACCAACACCTCGTGTGACCACACACAAAGCAGAGGAAGCCCCCTAGTTAAGGTGGCAGCCTAGGCCTGCTTTTCATTAGGGCCCTGTGCAATTTTAAAGTAATAATTACATTGTGGAGAGGAGACCACAGAGTATCCCCTTGCATCCCAGGCAGATGTGGGAAATGGCTGGGAACCTACTTGCAAGATACCTTGACCAGAGTCTGTTGAAATCATTGGGAACCTCCACTGCACTTCAGATGAAACCCTGGGTGAGGAGGATTGGAGAGAAAGGGCACTCCCATTAGGGAAAAAGAGGAGCAGCCCAAGTTCTTCTTCTTGCTTAGAGAGCACTAGCGAGAAACCAGCATGCTTCTGTTCATCTGGATGTCTGGGAAGGGAGTTCCAACAGGTCACACACCAGCACAATGGACGGCAACACTGCTAGCATCATGGTGAGCGGTTTACTGCAGGGCAAGGATGCTCTGGGGCAGGGGAGTCAAACTCATGGCATGTGAAGCCTCCCTTTCCAGCTTCTGGGATACTGGAAGTTGGGAGGTGTGGCCTGCCACAGAATGTGGGGCCCTTTGGCCCCTCTGGCCAGGGCCATCAGCAAGGAGCTTGGCCCACCATCTTGGCCACCCCTAGCCCCCCACTGTGCCTCCTGACTCTCACAGCTGCTGGTTTAGCAGTGGCAAGAAGTCCCCCATCTCTGGATTATTAGTGCCACTGCTGGACCCCCACTACCATAAGCACCCTTATCCTGGATCCCTTGCTGCCTCCAGACCTGCTACTGCCACTGCCAGATCCCTCCTGCCACCAGACATCTGCTACCTGACCCCTCACTGCCTCTGGATGTGCTGCTACTATAGCCATGGCAGCCACCCATATGCCCTGGGCTGGATCTGGCCCACAAGGAGCCTTGTGGCCTTTATTCAGCCCAGGGCCCCAGGTGAGTCTAAGACTGCTGCTCAGGGAGCTTCTTAGATACTTTTTCCTAGGATGCTTCCTTCAAAGCTAGGACTGCTCACCACTAGGCCAAATTCTAAGAGCAGCTGAGTGGTCCAAAGTCCCAACAGATGTTACTGGGGGCAACAGGGACTCAGCACCAATCAGCACCTGGGGCTTGATCCAGTGAGTGATTCCACCTCCTGCTGACACTAGTGAGGTATTCTCACAATAATCCATGCAGTTCTCCTCTTTGGAGGTCTCATTATTAGGGCTCTGTCTGAATGAAGAGGCCTGGGTTTTGAGATCTGGGGCAGGTTAAGCCTGGAACTGAAGCTTATGGCTCTGATCCCAGGCCAGGTTACTTTCTGTCTAGCTGCTCAGAAGTCAGTGGGAAATGTGTTATGGCTGTTATATGAAACTATATGGCTATTATAGTATTATATTTCAAAGAAAAGGAAACGCATTTTTCATTCTGTTTGAAATTCCCTGTTACATTTGAGGGACTCCTTTGCTGTTGTTGTGTTATTTAAAAAAATAATTGTTGGTAGCAAAAAAACCCAATACTACTTGAGCCATTCACTCAGAGGAAAAGGAAGAAGAAAAGTGAGACAAATGAGGGGGGTTGCCCTTCCCTGCAATCAGAATAAAGCTTTGCAGTTTTGCCTGTAACCAAAAGGGAAGGGGGTGGGGGGAAGAAACCTTAAACCATTTTGTTTGAAATTAGTTTTTTCCCCCCACAAAGGCTTTAGTTTTATGGAGACAGCAATTCCCAGCACATAGGGTTCTGACAGGACACTGTCCACCAGCACAAAGCAAGATGTTTTAGTGTACACCTTGGTACTCACATCCAATTACCTTGAGTTTTGCTGGAGAGAGCATGTGACAGAAACCCAGTCAGATGCACACAGGGTGCTACATGCAGTCATTACCCCAAACCACTGGCCCCACTGAAAACTGTAAGCTGGGCGGGATCTGGCCCTATCAGTAACTGCCCTGTAGACCAAGCAAATCTGTTAGTTTGGCAAGGCCTACATTTTTCAAAGAGGCCAGCAGTTTGTAGACACATTCCTCCCAAATGCTAGCCACAAACTCCCTTGTCATAGCCATGAATATGATGGACATAACACTAACCAGGTAACTTCCTGCCTTCTCCTCCCTCTACAGAGCACCACTCTCACCTTTACCTTTTCCCAGCCTCAGGGATAATATTGTTATCTGTCTATCATAGATATTGATATAGTTCCCCTCACCATAGTACTTCAGTACCTCACAGTTCCTAATACTTTCCTAATCCTTGTATTCATTGTTAATAAAGTTAAATGCATCTCCAATGTAATTATCTACCTGTGGGCCTTAATACAGTAGTTCTCAACCTTTTTAGACCATGGACCGGCAAACCGTTGATCAGAAGTGACTGCGGACCAGAAGTGATGGCAGACCAGCAAACTGCGGTCTAGAATATTGCAGACTGGAAGTGACTGGCATACTGGGAACTGGTAGCCAACCCTTTTTTATACTCAGTATAAAAAAGGGTTGGTTGCCAGTACACAGTATGCCAGTCACTTCTGGACTTCTGGTCCAGCAGCCAATCCTCCTGCAGACCAGCAGCCAACCTATCGTGGCCCAGTACTGGGCTGCAGCCCAGGAGTTGGAAACCTCTGCCTTAATACTTCCAGTTCACAGAATGGGAGCTAAGGCACAAACAGACAAATTACTTGTCCATGCTGGAGGTCAGTGGCAGAGGAGAGAACTGAACTTGGATTTCCCAAGTCCTAGAAATGACCCTTCTTTCTTCCCCTTCTGCTGATGCATCACAGCTGATTTTCTAAGACTTCCTGTCCTGGGGCTCTGAAGGCATGTCCAGATGAGTGTACTCATGGAGTTTGTGATGCATCAAAGATGTCTGAAAAACTGCAAACCGCATGCAGTGTGTATCCAACCATTCAATGCACTGCAAATTTGTGGTGCAGCACCAAAATTTGACATTGGGTGAGCCCAGTGTAAAAAAAGATGGCCCCTCCAGGGGCATGTGCCAGCAGACACAGAAGCTGGATTGTCCAGGGAGACACTCTGGTTGTTTTTCCCCTCCTTTAGCTGTCCTTCATGTCCTCCAGCACAAGCTGGGAGGAGGCAGGAAACAGTGATTTTCCCAAAGCGGGGCATTTTGCCCCACACCAAACCCCACATGCAGGGGCCTGTGCTTTAGCAAAAACCACTCATCTGGCCATGCCCTGAAAGTCTTGGCAATGCTTCCTCCATTCCATCAGGTTCATAGTTGATAGTCCTAGCTTCCCCATCTCCATTTATCCGCTGCTTGCTGCCTTTCTCAGCATTATTGTGAATACATTTATCTCTCTGCTTCTTATCCACCTGTTCCTGTCCCCAGGCATTCCTGATCAAGACAGCAGAAACGGCACTGCTGCTTGTCAGTGCTCTTCCTTGCTTACAGGCCACTGAAAAACCATTCCCCCTTTGTTATCTGTCCTTTGAAGGGGTTTCCTTCAAGGAAGGTTTATTAGTTGCTACTACAGAAGCCTCTGGATTACTGAGGAGCAAAGAAGATTACATTCTCCTTCCAGGCCACAAAATGACTCTAGCTAGATATACCCTGCTCCAGCTACAGGACTTAATTTGAATGTTTCTGATAAACTTGAGGGAACTCCAGCTAAGATCTCTTCTTCATCAAGAATGCTTGTAAACTCAGGGGGATTTCAGAGGAGCTATAACTGTTAGCAGGGCTGAGATCAACTGAAGAGTCACAGCTCTGTCTCTAGTCTGGACCTAGGGTGCCTTTGATGGGGTCTCCTTGTGTAGTCCTTGACAATGATCCCTTGCTGTGTTCTACTTGGTAGACCCAAATCTGGGTGTTAAGTTGGTCTCATGAGCTGTGTAAACATTTCTGGTGTAA
This sequence comes from Caiman crocodilus, assembly GCA_030014935.1. Classification (NCBI taxonomy): domain Eukaryota; kingdom Metazoa; phylum Chordata; order Crocodylia; family Alligatoridae; genus Caiman; species Caiman crocodilus. The sequence goes on from JAGPOW010000874.1 coordinate 4,623,846, forward strand.
GGGCTTCTATTAAGCCTTTGCCTGCCAAGTCCTAGGGAGGCTCACCTGCAGGACAATGGCCGGCACTGAGAAAATCATGGCCTCATTGAACACCGGGTTTGTGTCATCTCTCTTTGCTGCCGTCTTCTTCTTGCTGATCTTCCTCCCATCCTGAAGCAAGTACACTTTGACAAAAGGATCTGTTTGGACAAAGAGGAGCAAACAATCACTGTTAGCCAACTGCCCTCCACTGGTAAGCAGAGACCAATGCAAAAAGCAGTCTCTTGTTGAGATCTCCAGTCGAGTCGAGGAGAATGGAAATGGGCATGTTAAGTCTTTAGAGCAGGGAGAATCATGCTGTTCTGTGTTTGTAAAGCACATTTGGGGTGGTGGGCCATATAACTTAGCCTACTAGGTGCCACCACAATATCCGTGACTATATAATCTATTAGCAGACATGAGAGGTACACAAATAAACTTCTTACACACGGATGTAGAACAAACCATCCTCATGGAAAAACAGGACCCCTCCTCCCCACCATGATGTGAATAAGGCTGCAAAGACACTGTGGTTGTGAGTGATACTGCCCACTGGGTGACCAATACATTGCTCTTCACTGACTTTCTCTCAGTATTCCTGATGCTACTGTAAATAGGAGATAACTACTACTACTGCTGGCAGTGGCAGGACATCCCAGAAAGAGGATACGAGGAAGAGGCCTGTGGCTTCGGAGCTAACATTCAAGGGTGCTGGTGTACACTCCCTAGACCTCAGAGTGGTTTAACTTTGGGTTGGCTGTACTGTCCAGACTCATGACAATGCCCTATGCCAGGGGTGAGCAAAATACGGCCCGCAGGCTGGATGCAGCCTGCTAGGCCATTCTATCTGACCCATGAGGCCCCTGGAAAGCTTAGAAAATTAATATTTATCTGCCCCTGGCTGTCTGTCATGCAGCCTCGATGGCTTGTCAAAACTCTGTAAGCAGCACACCGCCCGAAATAAGTGCCCGCCCTTGTCCTATGCTCTAATGCTCCTGAGATATGACCCAGGTAAGCAGCCCAACCAGCCTGCAGCCTTCCCCTGACCATGCTTCTAGGGCGAAGAGAAACAACCCTGAGTCTCACTCAGAAGTGGCTTTTTGTTGCACTCACCTGCAGTCACTTTGCCATTAGTCCACACGAGATTTTTGGCTTTGACCACAACCACAGTCAGCCGTTCTGCTGTGGGCAGGTAACTCAGAGAGAGCAGGATTTCTCCCACCGAGTCCACTGTCTGCAGGACACAATACATCATTCATCATGCAAGACAATATTGCCCCCCAAGTTTCAATCAAGGGGAAGAGTAAGAAGCAGGAAAGGCTTCACCAGTATGAGGGCAGAGGCCTCTGGTGGTTTCGCTGTCAAAAGGAAGGATGGTCTACTGCTAAGTGCACTAGCCCAGGGACTCAGGAGACTAAGGTTCACATCTCTGCTCTACTATAGACTCCTTGTATGGCCTTAGGCAAGTCTCTTAGCTTCTGCATGCTTGGTTCTTACAGATGGGGACAATGGCACTTCATACCTCACAGGATAAATTCACTTGGGACTGTGGGGCCCATGGGTACTACATGGAGAGACATCCACGTTCATCAAGTAAAGTCCTGTGCGTGATGTCCAACTATTGTGAATGGCAACAGAACCAGAGAGAATCCTTGACTGCCTGCCCTCAGCTCTGCCCCAGAGGCATAAGAGGAAGCCAAATGGCAGTGAGAGCTGGATTCTCACTGGGAAGTGTTGACATTGCTGCTCAGTCTTATACCAACCATGGATCTGCCTGACCCTGGTGGGGACATGCCACTTCACCCTCAGACAGGACAGGTCTTGGAGGTAAACACCACTACTCCATTTAAAGAGGGAAGAACTCATTCAAAAACCTGAGCAAACCTTGATCCAAAGTCCCAGAGCCAAACACCTTGCACTCTTGGGTCTGGACATTAACTGTGTGGTATTCACGTCCGTCTACAGTAGGAACATTTTGGGAAAGCAGAGATAACAATGGCAGAAGCAGAGATCCTGCTTCAGAGAGTCAGCTGATTGTCTGGAGAGAGGAAGGAGGACTCCCTTGCCCACCCAGATGGGCTGGCAAGAACCTTCCTTCATAGCATGGCATAATGGCCTGCTAACCTGGTCTGGGATGACAATACTTGGGTTCTCAGCTGAATGCCAAGCTCTTTTGTTGCAGTCTCAGCTCCAGTGTTCAAACCAAATGACACAGATAGAAAACTTTATGGTATATCATGTCCTGGCTGTGAAGAGGTTGTGGGGGATGACACATTTAATCCAGCTTTGCACAGATATGATGCAGCGAGTACTGAACCAGCGGTGACCCATTCTCTCTCACTTTCAGTGAATCCCTTTAACCGCAGAATGAGACCTCACCTTGTTCATGTCCTGCAGGTACAGCCAGGCATTGAATGGCCGGATGGCCAGGTCCAGGTCTGACAGCTTTAGCTCTGCTACCCCAGTGCTGATGTTCCTCTCATCCTCATCAATTCCAAAGACAGAGAACCTCAAGCTGTTTTCCTCCAGTGCAGATGGGTCCAAGGGAATCGAGAACTTCTCATCAAAGAAGACAGAATAGGCACTCCTCTGAATCTGCCAAGAGAAAGGCCAAGTTCAAGGTTATGGCTCCAAAAGCATGCCGTGGAGAAGAATTATTGGGGGATGGGAGAAGGGATCAAAGATTCTCCCTTCAGATATAAGAGGTCAGCAGCATTGTAAGGCTAAGTGTCAGGATAGATTTGCCAGAGCCATAGGTTCAAATCCACTAAGGGAGACCTAAATTTTTATTCTTGGGTACAGGCAGGCAAACCTTTATGCCATTTTCTGGATCAGGAAGGTTTTGATGCACAACAGTGAGCAAGGCTACCCTGATCATAAAGAATCAGGGCTAAGTTTCCAAACAGGCTGTTGAGTGATAGCTGCACCCACCAGCACTACCAGGACAAGCACCAGGTACATGCCCTTTTTTAAAAACAAAGGAATCCTCAAAATTGCCACCTCAGACCATCATTGCCAACAAGAAACAAAAACTGATATAACAAAACAACCTACAAAATGCCACAGGTAGAAACAAAGACAATGAGGGCATTACCAATGTCACCGCTATTGCAATGAGAGGGCACTTTTTGGTTAGTATATCACAAAAAAGTAGGGCTGGAAAGGACCTTGATAGATCATCTAGTCCTGCCCTATACTCAACGCAGGAGCATCCCTGACTAACCCATCCCAGACAAGCATCTGTCTAACCTGGTCTTAAAAACTCCCAGTGATGGACACTCCAAATCCTCTCAAGGTAGTTTTTTTTCCAGTGTTTACCCATGCACATGCCTGGAAAATTCTAATATCCAACCTGAATCTCTTTTGTTGCAATTTATCAGTCTTATTTCTTGTCTTGTCTCCTGAGGACACTGGGAACAATTGATCACCATCCTCTTTATAATCACCCTTTTTGTACTGAAGACTGCTTTCACATCTGCTCTTAGTTTTCTCATCTCTAGTCTACACAGTCCCAGTTCTTTCAATCATTCTTCATATGTCATGTTTTCCAGACCTCTAATCAGTTTTGCTGTTTTCCTCTGGACTCTTGCCAATTTGTCCACATCTTGAAGTGCAGTGCCTAAAACTAGACACAGAGCTCCAGGTGAGGCCTCAAGTGGGCTGAATAGGGCGGAAGAACTACTTCTTGTGCCTCATTTTTGGCACACCCAAGTAATATTGGGTATATATATTTGTCCGGATGACCTGCAACCAAGGGTGTTGAGGGAGCTGGTGGGAGTGATTGCTGAGCCCTTGGCTTGGTTATATGAGTGCTCTTGGAGCTCTGGACAAGTGCCGGAGGACTGAAAGGTGGCCAATGTGATTCCCATCTTTAAGAAGGGGAGGAAAGAGGACCCGGAGAACTACAGACCTGTCAGTCTCACCTCGGTTCTGGGAAAGATCTTTGAGAAAATTCTCAAGT
>JAGPOW010000874.1:4627924-4642576 GCA_030014935.1 Caiman crocodilus
GGTCCTGTGACCCTGGCACTCGTTCCTGCCATTGGCGGGGGTCAGACTAGATGGCCTGCTTTAGGCCCCTTCTGACCCTAGATACTATGATACTATGAATATTGGACCATTTTTTCCTCAATGAATCCAGCTCGTTTTGTATTAATTCCTGCCCTTTAACTTGTCTGTGATCCCACCTAGCTGGGTTATCTGCAAATTTAGTAAGTGTGTAGTCAGTTCCATCCTCCAAATCATCAATGAAGCTTTTGAACAGTACTGGACCCAGGACCAAAACCACTCTTGATCTGTATCAGCGTAGATGTGTAGGTTTATCAACTTTGGGCCGAAGGAAACTTTGCAGCAAAGAACTGCTGATACAGAGAAGTCTAGGGCTGCTGAGCAATCTCTGCTCATGTCTGCCACAACAGGGAGTGGAGGGTAATGTACAGCATAGATTGCAGGTGTTTATACCAGCAGGGGGTATGCATGTTATAGATGAACCCTCTGAAGCACATTAAGAGAAAGCAGCTAGGTGTGGTATGAAGAAGTGCTGCTCAGGTAGCAGGGTGAGAGGAGCATAATGGGATTTAAAGAGACAGTGTAGTGAGATGCAACTGTTTAATCCTGCAAAATCATAAAACTTGAGTTCCCTTTCCATGTGACAGCACAGCCAAGGTGGAGGGGAAGAGTGGGCTGAACTATTAGGGCCTCACCTTGAAAGGAACTGAGCTCTTTCCATTCCCACTGAGGCCAGCAGTTGATCAGAACCAGACTCTGTGCATGTGTCCCAGTGCCCACGGAAGGGGCAGAAGGGAGAGAAGGGAAACTTATGTTGCATGCATATGTGTACATGTGCACAGGGGAATATAAGAAACCTAGGCCATATCATATTGGGGTGCCAATCCCCTGCACAAATGCAGGATTTGCTGCTCCTAATATATCCCAGGTAATTCCCTACCAGCCTTTTCTTGGTGGTGAGTGTTACTATGGGCTCAGAGTCACCTGCCACTGTCTACTCTAGAGGTGGCTCCTTTCAGAGATAGGCAAGTGAATTCTGGTTACATGAATTTTGTGTGGCAGTCAGGGAACCTGATGTGGAAATAGCAGTTTTATGACCAAGGGCAAAGCTTCTTAGCTCCTCAGAAGATGGGCTATAACCAGCCTGTGCATTGCAGCATTGGTGTCTATGGCTAGAGACAGACATTCAATAAACCTGAGCCTGAATTGATTCGAGCTTTGGAGGTTAGTCTAACCTGCAAAGCTTGAATCGATTTGAAGTTGGATAGACATTCCCTTTTAATTCCAGAAATGCAGGACCATGCCTGCAGTGGCTCAGGCTAGAAGCTGGGAATGGGGGGGAGGAACATGGTCAGGCCTGGGCAGGACTTCTGATTAGGGAAGGGTTTCCTCCCACCTAGCAGTCCAGCAGGGAGTTGATAACGCAGTGTTTATCACCCCGACTCACTGTTTATCAGCCTATTAAGAAAACAAAACTTCTCTCATTAGTTCAAGCTCTTAAACAACTTTTTCCAAGGAAGGAATGGGGGGGACATTACTAGCTACCTGTTGATTAGCTCCAAAATGCCCTGTGTTGACACTGTCCTGTCTGTCTTTGTCCCATCTCCCACAGCACAGACCATAGCCAGCATGTGGTATGCTACCTAATGCTGTGAGGTGTCTGTGTAGGGCAGAGGGGAGGAGGGAATTCCTGCCTCAGCAGGGAGTGGTGAGAGGGAGTTGGGGAGCAGGAGGAAGCTAGGCAGATGCCCTGTATCTGCAGTCTCTTGTCAGAGCTGCAGCCAGGCAGCAGAGTGGAGGGGCCAGCCCAGTTTTTTGGAGCAGAGAGACCTGCCCAGCCTGGAGAGCATGCCAGGATGCTAGGGGACTGATTTAATTTAAACCAGGAAGGGGTCTGGGACAGACATTGCACAAACCTGTTTGACCCAAATCAGTTAAGTCTGATATATTACATTCAACCAGGTTTATCTCAAACCTGTTTCAGCCATTTTCAAAATGGTTTATGTGCACTGAACATCTGGTCTGCTACAGATTTAAACCAGTTTCTAATCACTTAAACTGGTTTGTGTGTAATGTCTGTCCCTAAGCCCATGTGGACTGCAGTGTCCCACCATTCATTCAAAAGCAAAAGAATCAAAAAGAAGCAAAGCAAGAGGAACAAGTGGGCAGCACAATTCATGCCTGGGGCATACCAGCCCAGCTCCCCTGCAGGCAGCATTGGGGGGCGGGGGGGAGGGCCATGCTGGTGTATACCAGCTGTGGATCTGCACCCCCACCTCCAAGTTGTCCCAGTCTCTGGGGAGTCCCCTTTGTGCTGGATCTCCCTATGTAGCTACTTTTATAATTGCCCAGACATGAATCTACTGATAATGTAAAGGACAGGTTCCTGCGAAACCACTTCCCTCTTCTTACAAGCCTTCTGTTATTTGGGCCTGGGGAGGGAATCTCTGCCCTGCACCAGGCAGTTTCTAGGCATGCTTGCACTCAGGGTCAAGTGCATTCAGTTGGAACAGCTCCCTCTGAGCGCCTGAGGCAAAGTGCTCCCTGTCTTCCAAAAGATGCCTGGCTCAGAAATCTTTATAGAGACATTATAGAGAGCTTTGAGGCTCTTTTCTCTCAGTGTAACAGGCTTAATGATGATGATAGAAGGCCCAGTGCTGATTCTCACACTGAATTTCCCCTCTATTGATCTGAGAAGGTGACTTCTTATTTCACAGTGCTGTAAGTGGGCCAGAATTAGGGCCTGGTGCTGGCCATCTTCCAACTGCGGAAAGCAGGGCTCAGACATAGATCCTCATCTCAACTGGACTGCAACTAGGGCCAAGAAAAAATTCCTCCACTTTTTGGAGCTGTGGAACCTCAAGCACTCTGCATCGCCAAAGTTGCAGACAATTCAGAGCAATTAAAAGCCAGCCCTGTAACCAATGGGAAAGTAGGATTTTGTGTCCAACATTCCGACCCAGTTCCAACATTCCGCTCCAATTCTAACCTGGTTCTAATGTTTGTGACAAGATACGCACTGCAGTGCCTGCGCCGAGGAAGTGTCCAGGCTGGATTGAGAAAGTGATGCCTTTGAGAACATGAAGCTATAAAGCAGCCCCTCCCCCCCATGCTTTCCCCTACTCCCAGCCTGCGTGGGAGGCTTGCAAAATAAATGAGAAAGCTTGCAGTTCAAACCCAGGGGAAGGCTGGTATGCCATTCCTCAGGGAGAGTGTAGCAACTATGTCCACTAGAGGAGATCCCCGCCCCCACCTTCCTCTTCCTCTGCAGCTGGGGATGTATTTTCTGAGCCAGATGTCAGTTCTATCAGCTTTCACTTAACAGAGGCAAGGACTGCAAAACACAGCTGAATGGTGCGGGAGTGCGTGCCTATGTAAGGCTAGGTAACCAGCAGCAGAGCTGACAGTGCACCAGCACTGTGTGTGAATAGAAAAGCTCCCAAAGCACAGCAGCTTCAGAAATTCCTTGCCCAGGAGAACCTTTCCATCACCAAGGTCGTATCTTGTGAAATATGAAGCACCTTAACAAGAAAAGAACATAATTCACCATCCTGCTTGCCATCAGACACTTTTGAGGTAAATACACAGCTTCAAGTTTATCCGAGCCCAATTTGAATACAATGAGAAATTACACCACCCTCCAGTTCTCCTGTACAATATGAATTTTCATTTCTACCTGCAAGAAATTTTACAGTCTTTGCATTCTGCTATGCTTGAGGAAGGGTGTGCATCCAAAAGCTTGCAAAGAAAGATTTTATTTTTTTTGCAACTGTCTAGTTGGTTTAATAAAAGCTATCACTTCTAGCACACCGACTACAGCTTCAGAAAGATGTTCTGCATTTCAGCTAAATGGGGCTGCTGGTGCCAGAAATCAGATGGATTGTTCTGCAAATGCTGCGTCACCTCAGGGACGGGACACTGGGCAGGGAGCTTGCTGCCTCTTGGGCACATAGATACCACTCAGTGCTCATGGGAGTGCTGCCCTCAAGCATGCCTGCCTCCCACCTTTCCCTGCCTGCTACAGATGAACCTATCTTGGAAACAAGACTGTGAAGTGGCTTGGAGGAACCCCCCTGCGTCCACCTCGAGTTCTTGGTCTCTAGCATGCAGTGAGAGGCATTCATGAGAGCCTTGGTTTCATTACTAATGAGCACCATTTACATGGCTGTAAAAACAGCAAGACCTCACAGCCCTAACTGAGAAAGGCAGTCGAGGGGCAGCTCTCCATTTTACAACCCAGTTTGACAAGGCTTTACAAGGCCATATTAAGCAAAAATGGGAATAGGATCCAGGTCTTCAGTACAGCAGACCTGACTAATCCAGTCACACTGCACCTCAGCATGAAAATGTTAAATTTATAAGGTCCTATACCCAACCTCCGCTTTCCCCTCTAGCCCACACTCCTCTTTTGAGAGCCTGCAAAACACGCCACGACTTTCTGGTCCCTGCCATGCTGCTTTGACAAGCCAATAGCAGATAACCACTGGCCAAGCAAGTGTTAAGTCTCTCTGTAGTGGCTGATTCACACAGAGGAAACATTTGCTTCTCTAACTCAAGTGGTAGCAACCTGAATAGTATCCGTACTTCATTTGAACATGGCCTGATCCCCAGAGAGAAGCAAAGCACTTGCGGACTCATCAAGGGTCACCGCTCATTATCATTAGTACCAAACAGGAGCAGAGAATCAGTTTGGGCTTGTAATTACTTCCTGGGCATCAAAAAGGTAGCAATTATATTTGGCATTGAATAATCCTGGTGTTGGCTATTATGAGGGAACTGTGTTGCCACTGGAGCAGGCAGATACTAATAAAAGCAATAATAGCATTTTGACTGTGGTTCTGCTCTATTCAGAGGTAAAGGGATAGCAATTTAGCTCTCTTGCATAGCTACAGGATCATCCAGACATCACAGCTACAGCATAATTCTTGATATGTGGTAGGTGATGGGGTGAGGAAGAGGGAAAGGAACAGTAACAAATTGTTTCTCCCTTGAAATTGTTAGAAGTTAAGTCTGCCCATAGCCAAAGATCAAAAGGAGCAAGCAAATTAGATTGGATTCTGTTTTCATTTATGCTGGGGTGTGGGAGTAACATGCCAAGGACTTCAGCAAAATCATTGTGGACTAGTACCACAGGAATATGGAGACACAAAAGCAAAGAGACCATGTGGGCCATCAAATCCAGTCCCTTGGACAGAGATCAGGATGTGGCCCAGCACATGTGCTCTAGGTTTGGATCCCTTGTTGCACATTTCAGTCACCCATTGGCCATTTGATGGTGGAGAGATAGGCTGCTACTGACTCCCGCTTTGTCTTTCCCCTGGCTTGCCTCATTTCTTCTTGTAACACTGAGAATATGTGCAGGTTTAGAGGGAAACTCTTGCAAGCTCAATAGGCTGAGGAACTACTATGGTCTCCCATCACAGGCTCATTTTTATTGCAGCTAGCTTGATTCCATAGCACTAGATTCAGAACCCTGTATTTCAGGCTGTTCATGTGCAGTGCAATTTCCATTAAACAGCCCACTGGAGAGGCTGAAACATTTTAGAAGTAGTATTTCCCGTTGGTATTTTTAAGCAAGATATACTAATATTGGTTATCCTCTAATAAACACAAGCAGAGAGCGTTTCCTCTATCACGGTGGGAGCAGCCCAGAAACAGTGGGTTATCTTGTTAATGCTGATTTGTGTTTTTAAAAGCTTGGATCTCCACTGTGGAAGCTTGCAGGATCAGACACACTCATTTAGCCTCATACAAGTGATCACAGAGATCGCTCGTACCTTGAGAAGCCCCAGCACTGGTACAACACAGATCAGGTGACACTTGGCACCTGACAGTTCCCTCCCCAGAAATAATGGAGCAGCCCAATGGGGCTTAGTGGCCCAGTAGAGTTAAATTCAGTGAGCTTACCCTCACTCTGCACGGAAGAACAAACCTACAGGTAACTATTTTCTACCTTGTGGCCAATGACTGGACTAGCAATGTGAACTGCCTGCCATGAGACACGTGGGCAGAACTGCACAGGAGCTGGGCTGGCAGCATTCAGGAACTGCAGCTCAGAATGGGTAGGGAGGTGCAGCTCAGGACCACTGGCTCCTAATGGATGCAGAGTGGGGAATACCGAATTGTGTCCATTATCCCAACAGGCACTGATCTTTACCTAGAAAAGGTGGGTGGCTGGCTGATTGCTTCCACTCCTCAAAATGCTGCTATTGCAGAGAACTGGCAGCCAAACACACCTATATATTCTAGGGTAGAAGACAGCACAGGCCTATTTGTTGTGCAGTGACAGTGAGCCTATGGCCACCAGCAACTACAAGCTCCTTGCAGCATCTAGGAGGAGGCCACTTGAGGCACAACAAAAGACTTCTTAAGACAGCAAACAACAAAGCAGGGATGGGACTGAAGGTTTCAGGTTAATAACCAGGGGGCCAAGGGAAGGCACTGAGCAAAGAGCTCTGGCCAGCACTCACATTCCTCAAAGGCATCTAAGGAACTGTTGGATGCCACCCAATGAAACTCTTTTGGTAGATGTGCACAAGCAAGGGAAAGGAGGACAGTCTTACAGCTGCCTGGGTCCCATCCAGCCAGCAACTCCTTTCTGGTATGGTAAATAGGCAGTTTGGCTAGGGCCAGGAGGAGACTGGCCAAAAGGTCCTGGGAGTTGGTGGGGCTACAAATGGGGTGTGCATAAACTAGAAGGTCCTTAAGAAGAGGTTCCTGAGAAGGTGGAAGAGGGGCTGCAGCCCAGAAGACAGCACAGGAACTGACAAAAAAACTCCAGTGCTTAGCACAACTCAGTATAACACAAGGGCGCCTGTTCATGTTGCACTTTTCCTGTGTCCATGTGACAAAAATCGTCATTAAACTAGTTAAATCACATCTGCAGATCCACGTTGTCAGCTGATTTTATTGCTTTAGGTTTGTTTGGTTTTTTTTATCGTGGTCATTTAAAACACATCCAACATGTTTTATTGTTAGCTCCTAAATTTCTTCAATGAGAAGGTTTTTTTTTAATCATATTAATTTTTCAACAGGTATCTGACTTTTACACAAAAATGGGATTTTCCCTTCTTTGCAACAATTTCACCACCGGGTACCATTTGGGTTCACTCTGAAATCCATGGAATTTCTCTCACAATGGTTCAAAATGAACCAGGTGCTAATCTTGCAAATTTTTCCTGGTTATTTCAGATTAATGAAGAATACAATTAAAAAAAAGAGTTCCCTGTTCTCATATGCACTTCATTTCTAGCTGTCCTTTTCCCCCCTAGCCGCTTATCAGTCAGTCAGCCTCAGCTTCTGCCATTCCAGCCAGCCCCCCAACTTTTTATCCTGCTTGTGCTGAGAATTTCAGGGACCCGCACCCCAGTTTTTGTCACTCTCAACAAGCTAACCTGCACACAGAGGTTTATGAGCCTCTGAGTGATACAGTTTGAAATACCTAGGCTGTATATGCTTATGTATTTAAAATCAAAAGTCCCAGGTGCATTGGCCTAGGACCTCCTCCCTCTTCCCCTACCATGCCAAGGAACTGCATTTTATCCATGTCTGGAAATAGAGTCACTTTCTTCCAGTGATTTCAATTACATGTAGTAACAGGCAGAGGTTAAAGCAGAAAATACGACTGTTTTCCCCTACAGCTGAGGACTTAGATGCTTTGTGGTATATGCTGAGAGACATGACTGGGACTAAATAGCTAGGTGAAATGGTTCATAACAAGAAGAGTCATTGCTTGATGAACTTCTAGCCTGGCAGAGACCTAGTACAAAAAAAGGTCAGGACTTAAGGGCCATCACTCTTCCTGTCTCATATTCTCACATCATTCCTACTCAGAAAGGGGATAGGAAATGAGAGAGGTGAAGGCAGGGCTCTTAAGAAACGGGAACTATTTGAGCTCTACTGCTGATGTTTTCAGTGGCCTGAATGCTGATGCAAAGGCTCAGCGTAGGCACACAGCTAGTACAACCGAGTTACTCCTAGCAGGAGCAAGACACCTGAGTTACAGCAGACCTCCTGGCTCACCAGCCGAACTCCACTGAACCAAGAGAAAACAGTGTGACCCCCTAATCAACCAGGGTGGGTTGGATATAAGTGACTGGATAAAAGGGAATTCGTCTGAAAACCTTGAGGGTGAAAAAAGCAGCTGGTAAACCAATGAGGAAAGTTTTTTGGAAACAATGAAAGGACTTTTGTACTGGCTTCTCAGTATTACAGAACTGGCCCTTCCTACTCCAGCTTCATAGAAACATTGTGGGAGGGCCCTCAGATCTTGTTCAACCACCTGCTGAAGGCAGGAGCATCCTGACGAAATTGTCCCAGGCAAGTGTTTTGTCTAACCCAGTGGTTCTCAACCATTTTGAACTCCAAGCACCCTTCCACAACTATGCAATTGTGCACTGAGTGGAACTCAGTTTCAAAACTAATTTATGGATTACAGTGCTTGCTTCCTTGAAGAGGGACCTGGGAGTAGAGATGGGGGAATCGGCCAGGCAGGAACAAGTCTAAGCCTGAGCTTATCTGCTTATCTCCTAACACCTCACTTATCCTCACATCACAGAGCACTCTTCAAAAGATCAGGGGGCACCCCAGGGTGCTGCAGCACCATAGCTGAGAATCACAGCCTGCCCTTAAAAATTCCCAGGGATAGAGATTCCACACGCTCTCTAGGTAATCTTTTCCAGCACTTTACCGATCTCAAAATTAGAAAGTCCTTCTTAATATGCAACTTAAATCTCCCGTTGCAATTTCAGCTCATTACTTTCTGCCTTGTCCCCTCCAGCTATAGAGAACAATTACCTGTCATCCTCTTTATAAAAACCCTATTTCTATTTGAAAACTATTATCAAATTCCCCCATCAGTGTTCTGTAGACTAAATAGCCCCAGTTTTTTCTGTCATTACTCTTATGTCATGTTCCCCAGACCTCTAATAATTTTAGCTGCTCTTCTTTGAACTCTTTCCAATTTGTCCATGTCTTAAAATGCAGAGCCCGAAGCTGGATAAGATACACTAGGGAAGGCCTCACCAGTGTCAAACAGTGCAAAAGATTCACCCTTAGAAACTTGCAAGTAATGTTAAGAATGTAAGAACATAAATGGGTCAGACCAATGGTCCCTCTCACCAAGTCTCCTGTCTGCAGCAGTGGAAGGTGTGGATACTAGAGTGATCTAACCCCTATTCAGTGCCCTTCCTGGCATCCACCATTATTATTTTAGAGATGCCAACGGAAACATCACAAACTATTCTATTCAAGAGCCATTAATAGATCGATCATCCATTAATTTGTCTAGTCTTTTTTTTGAACCTGGCCATGCTCTCTGTCTCTAGCGCTTCCTGTAGCAATGAATTCCACACGTTAATGTGCTGCATAAAAAAAATACTCTCTTGTAAGTTTTAAACCTGTCTCCCGCTAATTTCAGTGGGTTCCCCCTAGTTCTAGTATTCTGGGACTTGTTCATGAAGAACAGTTCCCTGCTCACTTGTTCCACACCCTTCATGATTTTATAGACCTCTGTCATAATCCCTCTCAGCCTTCTCCTTTCCAAACTGAAGAGTCCTAGCCTTTTTAGTCTCTCCTAGTATTGTAGCTGCTCCATGCCCCTGATCATTTTGGTTGCCTTTCTCCATACCCTTTTTAATTATACTACATCCTTTTTGAGATGTGGGGCCCAGACCTGCACACAGCGTTTAAGATGTGGACACGCCACAGATTTGTATAATGGTATGATATTCTCCCATTTTGTTTTCAGTTCCCTTCTTAGTGGGTATGTCTACATGTGCAATTAATATAAAGTAGGCTTACTGCACAATGAAAATACTGTGCAGTAAACCTTCTGGGGAGCACTTCTACACATGGTTCCTCTTGGGAGCAGATTTGCTTCCAACGGGAGCATCCTGGAAAGGATTGCTCCCACCCTGCTCTGCCCCCCTGCAGCATCCAGAGAGCTCCAGGCTCCGTCTGTGTACCAGCCCAGGGTCTGGCAGGGAACACCAGGCCAGGAGACAACCATCTCCTGGACCTGTACACCTTGGGAAGGGTCCTGATGTAGATAGAACAGGAGAACTGCTGTTGCAGAGCTCTCCCTACCCATGCACATGGGGACAAGCTCTGTGCCCAGCAGGGCTTCCCTGTGGCTGGCCAGAACCTGTCTCTGCCTGGGGCAGGTCCCAGCCAGCTCCAGGCTGCACCCCTTCCTCCACAGCTGTTTTCTAGCCTTGTGCCACAGTCAGGCAATTGGGACACAGGGCTGAGAAAGAGCTGTTGGGGAGAGGCTTGGTAGGGAACTCTCCCCATCCAGGGAGCTCCTGGCTCCAGCTCCACAATCAGAGCCGGGGCTGGAAGCTACCTGCTGCTGGGGCAAGGGGTTATTGTCCTAGCCCAGGCTCTGCCAGCAGAGCCCATCCCAGCAGCAACCAGCTCCAGGGGCAGAGAGCAATCTCCTGCCCCCTGCTGCCCTACTTACTGGGAGCAAATTTGCTTCCAACTGGCCATCTACACATGCATTACTGTGCAGTAACTATTCCACGGTTCATTCACTACCTGGATATGCAGGTAGCAAATGAACTGTGGAGTAGATTAATTTACTGTGCAGTAAGCATCTGCACACATAGACAGTGATGCTTACTGCACAGTAAATTGGTCTACTGCGCAGTAAAGAATCTTGTGTAGATGTACCCAATGATGCCCCACATTTCATTGACTTTTGGTCATCACTCCACACTGAGCTGTTTTTAAACTACTAGCTACAATGACTCTAAGGTCCCTTTCCTGAATCATAACAGCTAGTTCAGAACCTAGCATCGTATACATATAATTGAAGTTATTTTTCTCCTGGTGCATTACCTTGCATTTGTTGACACGGAAGGTCATCTGCAATTTTTGCTCATATTAACACTTGCCGGTATACTATTTGCTTTTTTTTCCCCCAACATTGTCACACTCTTGGCTCATATTTAGCTTGCAGTCCACTATAAATATATATAGAGTCTATATAGTTATTATTTGGTTTAGAGAAGAGAAGACTGGATATGCAGGTGTGGGGATTTAATAGCAGCCTTCAGCTACTTGAAGGGGGGGTTCCAAAGAGGATGGAGCTAAACTGTTCTCAGTGGTGACAGAACAATGAACAAAGGTCTCAAGTTGTAGCAAGGGAAGTTTAGGTTAGATATCAAGGAAAATTGTCTCACTAGGAGGGTAGAAAAACACTGGAACAGGTTACCCAGAGAGGTGGTAGAATCTCCATCCTTGGAGGTTATTAAGACTGGACTAGACAAAGCCTTGGCTGGGATGATCTACTTGGGGAAGATCCTATTTTGAGCAGGGGGTTGGACTAAATGACCTCCTGAGGTCCATTTCAACCCAAATTTCCTATGATTCTGTGATAACCTCTAGACCCTTTTCTGAAGTACTGCAGCCTAGCCAGTTTGCATTTGTAGATTGAATCGTTCCATCATAAGTGCAGGACTTTGCACATATTTTTATTGAATTTAATTCAGTTAATTTCAGGTAATTTTTCCAGTGTATCAAAATCATTTTGACTCCTAATCATATCCTCCAAAGCAGTAGCACCCAACCTTTCCAGCCTGCAGGCCAGATGAGCTATGCCATGTCTGTCCACAAACTAGATCCAGTCCATGGGCCCAATCCAGCACATGGTGCTGGCCCAACCAGGACCTGATGCAGCTATGTAGAAACAGCCCTGTCGTGATCTGATCTCACTTGGCTGCCTTGGGCTCCAGTCCCAAGCATCTGGATTAGGCCTCAGCTGGGCTGTTGCCATATAGTTGCGTTAGGCCCTAACCATCTCTGGGTGGTTGGATCAGGCTCTGGCTTAATCCATCTGCTTGGAATTTTGTCTGATTCCTCTGCATGGGGCTGGCCTGGTTGGGGGCAATGCAACCATGTGGGGCTTGAAATTTATCAGCGGGGAAGTGGTGGCAATGCTAGTTGTCACCCCCTCCCATTGCCAAATTTCCTAACCCATGTGGGGATCCAGGGGCTAGATTACATGACTCCATGGGCCAGGTCTGGCCTGTGGGCCAGGCGCTGAGCACCCTTGCTTCAAAGTGTCTGTTACTTCACTCAGTTTGGTGCCACCTAAAAATGGAAGTGAGTGCACGCTTAGTACATCCTCTAAGTTACTAATGAAGATATTGACCACTACCAGAGTGGGAACAGAGCTCTGGGGAACCTACTTGATATCTCTTCCCAATGAGACATTGACCCATTGATGACTATTTTTAAACATGCTTATCTTTTCAGTTATGTTCCTACCTTCCTGTAGTTTTATCTAGACCATATTTCTGTAGATTCCTTATGAGAAAGTTGTGGGAGATGGTGTCAATTGCCTTGCCAAAGTCAAGGTATATCACATCCATTGTCTTAACCCCATCACCTTGTTGTAGAAGGAAATCCAATTTGTAAGCCACAGTGTGCTCTTGACAAATCCATATTAGCTGTGCCTGATCACCTTGTTCTCCTTTAGGTGCTTAGAAATTATTCTGTGGTGACCTATATTAAGCATTTAGTCATGCTTTTACAAGCTTCTGGAGCCTCACCTGGCCTCCATGACTTCTCAGAGACAATAGACAGCAGCTCTGCAATTACTGGAGCCAATTCCTTGAGTACTGTAGGATGAATTTCATCCAGCCCTGCTGCTCTGAAAACATCCATCATCTATGTAAACATTAACCAGTTCTTTCCAGACTTTGGAAGGATTATCTCTTCCCCAACTGGTGCTGATAATTATGCCTATCCTCTGACAGCTGACTGTTTTTGTGACGACTGAAGTAAAAATGACATTAAACACATCACCCCTCTTGGTATCATCCATTATTAGTGTTGCCTCCCCTTTCAGTGGGGATGGGGTAGCCAACCTGTGACATGGGTGCCACACACAGTGCAGATAGCCCCTGTATGTAGCATGCAATACATTGGGGAAAGGATAGGCAACACAGCAGCAGACAGAGCAGGAAGCAAAAAGCAAAGCAACAAATCAGGCAGGGACCACAGAGAAGAAACAGAAAGCAGAGCAGCAGATCAGGCAGGGAGTATAGGCCTGGAAGCAGAGAGCAAAGCAGCAGCTAAGGTAGGGGAAGGGGATTGAAGTGGTACTTGGGGAAGGTACAGGGCTTATTTATGGCACACCTGACAAAACAGTTGGCTCCCACTCCAGTAACAGACCTACAACTTCCTCAGTCTCCCTTTTGCTTCTAACATACTTTTTGTTGCCCTTCCTGCCCCTTTTTGGCTATATCTTTGTGCCTTGGCCTTCCTGACTTTGTCCCTACCTGTCCATACTGTACCCCTACACTCATCCTTAAAAACACTGCCAAGTATCCTATCCTAGAAGCATTGGCATGTGCAAGATAGATACATTAATTTTACAATAGCAATTCTACACTCTTCCGAACCCTTTAAAAGGTTCAAGGTAGGTTTCAGCTCAAGCTCAAGGGGTTCCTCAGTCTATCTGGCCTGGTCCCCCATCTGCAAGGGGAAAGGCAGACTTCAGTAATCCTCCAGTGAAGTCAGTGCATCTTCAGGTGGGACCCACAGGATATGTCCAGGCAAATCCCAGAAAGACTTTGTTCACAGCATTGTTGTCCATTATGCCTTTCAGCAGGACAATGAAAAAGCAGCTCCTTCCTATTGTTTTTCTATCCCATTTGGAGCCCGAACAACTGCAAATGTTAATATAACAGACAACTGCAGCAGCACAGGGAAATGCTCCCTGCTATGCCTTTCCACTATAATCAGCAGTCCTTTCATTAGCTTCCCTCTGGCTGACTTCTTATTTCCTCTGCTTCAATTAGAAAAGCAGGAGCTACATGCACTGGGGCTGAGATTGTGTCAGTTCTGAGCAGAGAGGCCTGGATAGCATCTAAAAGAGAGAAAGGCCATAATGCCCCAAGCAGGGTGGCAGGGTACTGTCCTGCTCCTGGATACAGTAGAAAAGCAATCCCCTAATCACTCCAGGCTGCTAAAGAAACCAGGTGTTCTCTACAACCAGGGCATTAACTCAAGCATCCAGAATCCCAGCAAGTGCACTGAGATTTAGCCTCTTAGCATTTTGCAAACAGGCTGCATTTGAAATTACTGAGCATTTCCCTGTGCTGAGGGACTGAGCCAACCCAAATATTTCCATCTTCCCTACAGTTTCAGTTGCATTAATCCTCCCATTTCTATTGTGGAGGGCTGATGCATTCAGTCAAGGCCAAGGATGCATCTGGGTGTGGGGGAAAGTCTAGTTAGGGCTGAGGAGAGTGTTCAGGGTTGGCTGGTGCCACAGAAATGCGAGGGATTTATTTGGGTGTGGACCAGATGGGAAATCTCTCTCTGAAAAAAGACAATTAGAGGCCTGAATCTAGCCACTTAAATGGAGTCAGAGTCTTTTCCACCACCCCTTCCAGAAAGTGCAGCATCCTTGATTACAACTCAAAATGGCTGGAGAACAGAGCCCATTATCTGTCCCTTCCATGTCTTTATTTATCAACCTTTAATTAAAAATGCAATGGGGGTTTGGTGCTTCTGAGTGTAAGAAGTTAAGAGCACAAGCAAAGGCAGGCACTGTGCAAACTTCCCCCCTCACTCTGCATGGTCCATCTCAGTCTGGCCTCATTGCAGCATGCCCTGCTATTCAAGTCCTGAACCCCAGCA
>JAGPOW010000874.1:4654076-4752886 GCA_030014935.1 Caiman crocodilus
ACAGTTTCACCATCTCCAAGGAGCCTTGCTCAATTAACCTCACAAGCTTGCAAACAAACCTACAACAAAACAAAAAATATGCCAGCCAAAGAAACCAAAGCAGTTAGTGAAGATGAATGATTTTGTTGAAATCTGACATGGCTGCACTGTGAAAATTTCTTCTATGGCCTCAAACTTGTGGTGCACCTTAGCATCTGCACCACCCCAAAGACTTTACGGGCCATATTTTCTAGCACTTGGCACTTACAATTTACACCAGATTTTCAAAAGAGCTTGTCAAGTTGGCTCTGCCCCCAACTGATCATTTAGAAATTTTGGCGCTCCACTGTCTTTATCTTGTGGTTAATTAAAAGGAAGGGAATTCTGTTGCAGAGGCAAGGTTTAGGAAGGGAAAAGTTTGCAAAAGTGTACAACTCAATCCAGGCTCTCCTTGAAAATATCTGAACCTTCTGGCCCTGGCTCATGCATATGCAAATGAATACACATCAAGGCAAAGAGATGGGAATAGATAGGCATTTCTGTGCACATGTGGAATAAGCTTGCATTGTACTTTGAGCTGCTGAGAGAGAATTGCCACCTGCATGATACCAGGAGGGATCAGGGGCTGGAACAGTGCCTCATTTACAACAAGGCATACAGCTCCTCATGTAGTTTCCTCAGATTTTTGTCATCATATTTGCTGTGTTTCAAGCCCAAGATCAAGTCAGCTCATTCAGAAACGCAGAAGACACAAATTATATGAATCTTCCAGCCTGCTTATGCTGAAAACTGGCAGCCACAGTCAACCCAAAGGGGATGCTGGATGGGACAGGCAGAAGCAACCATGTACAGTGGGGGGAAAGAGAATGGCTGGGGCTTGATACTGATGCGTGCCTCTACCTTGTGAGCTGACTATATAGACAGCTACCCCCACACTCATTATGAATGATCTTCCCAGTGCCAAAGGCCAATGGATCTAAGCACTGCTCTGAGTTCAGAGCTAAGATACTTTTTGACATTGCTAGAAACCATCAAACCACCAGTACTTCCCTGTGTGTTCCCACTTAAAAAAAGCTTCTTCCACAACTGTGAGGCAAGTAGTGTGCTAGGATCAGTGATCGCCAGACTGAGCTGTGCCGCATTGTTTCCCGTGTCTTTCTAGTTCTGTGCACCCATCCTTGGTCTCTTCTTACACTTGGATTATTTGATCTTTGGGACACAGACTGTCTCTATAGTCTGGGTTTGTACAGCACCGAGCACAGTAGGTGTCCTGAGTTTTGAGGCACTACTGCAATCTAAACAGTGGAACAATAGCATATCAGATACAAATATCTCAAACTTTGCTATACATTTGATAAAAGACATGAATTTAAAGCCAGGTTGGAATCAGATCACTTAGTCCACCTGTAGGGATAACACAGACCTTTACATCTCATCTACTGTCCCCTGCACTGGGATCAAAAAGCAGTAATTTTCAATCTTTTTTTCATTTGCAGACACCTAAAAAATGTAAAATGGAGATGCGGACCCCTTTGAATTGGAAGTGTGCATTAACATACTTTTGATTAATTATAGTCACTTCTTGAAAACCCCCCTAGACGTAGTCTGCAGATCCCCAGGGGCTGACGGACCGCAGGCTGAACATTGGTTTAAAGTGTAGCATCTTCCAGAATGGTATCCATCCTGGATCAGAGGGGGAGAATTCCTCACTGCATCTGGAAGTTTGTTCAAGTGGTCAGCCATCTCACTATTACATATTTGTATCTTAGTCCCAATATGCAGTTTTTGGCTTCAGCTTCCAAACCCTTGCTTCTTGCTGAGCTTCTCTGCTAGATCAAAGCACCCTTTAATCTTTTTCTCCCCATAAAGGTGTTTATATTATTACTAGGTCTCCCTTCTTAGTCTCCCACTTTTTCTCTCCAATTTTTCATCTTTGATGCTTCTTTTTCAGTCCTTCAAACTCTCTGCGTTCCACCCGCTTTGTTGGTCTATTATCTTTCATCTTGGTTAGGATTCCAGGCCAGTTTTACCCCTACTGAAAGCTCTACTTTTAGCAAAGTGCTGATGTACATGATTAAGCAGGAAAACAGTTCCAGTGACTTTCATTAGAACAACTTCCCTTCCTCCTCCTTTCCTTCTTTCCTGATTGTGATCCCCCTCTCCTCCATTTGCATTTTGTGATCCTCCTCATCCTCTGCCATGAAGCAAAGCTGCACCCAGACCCAGCCCTCTTCACCCAGCTTTGCCCCAGAGAAAGCACATAGACATTTTCCATTCAGGAGCCACCTCCTGGTAAGGACAGCCCATCCAAACAGCTGTATGAGCTTATGGGCAGCTTGATCTCTCACTAGGTGGAGGGTGAAATGTCCCCATGGCACTTGGAGCCATCTAGAGATCATAAACTGGCCCTCAGAGGTGGGATGGAAGGCATAAATCAATAATAGGGATTAGATCCCAGCTCATGTTCCCAGCTCCCTGCACTCCCTCCTTGGCTAAACAATAGGAAAGCTCACTTTCCCCTCATTCTCACTTGCAATCAACACATCCTGCAAACCCCATTAATCTTGAGATGTCAAGAGAAGATTCTCCGGTACATCACTAGCATTGAGTAGTGAATCATCCCTGGGATGGCAGATTGAGAGTAGCACACCCATTATGAAGATGAAAAAACTGAGTAGCAGAGAAGAGAAAAGTGACTTCTCTTTAAGGCCAAAAAATCAGTACCAAAGCTGGAAAACAAACACAGGCAGCCTGACTCCCCAATACAACTGTCCTAAGCATTAAACAGCATCTCTTGGAAGTTTAGCAGAATGCCTTGCAGGCCCCTGGAAATGCACACCAGCTTGTCATCCCTAGAGAATGGATTTAAACCAACTCTCTCTGGCATCTTTTATGTTTTATGAGTCAGACTGAATGGTTCACATTAACATTAACACTTTGAAAGGTGATGTCATGGGCAACTCCCAAGAGAGACGCTTCCGATTTACAACTGGGTCAATCAGGAACCTTTCATCCACTCCCAATGTCTGTTACTTACTGTGGGGGAGGCTTGAAAGATGCAGTGCTATGCAAAGGCAGTGCCACCAGGGTCATTAGTCCCTCAGATCTGAGCTGCTCTGAGCTGATATACAGGGTGCACCAAGCTGCCTTGCACCTATATCCCATCTCAGTAGTTTTCAACCTTTTTTCATTTATGGACCCATAACATTTTTGAATGGATGGTGCAGACCTCTTAGACACAGTCTGCAGACCCCCAGGGGTCCATGGGCCAAAGGTTGAAAACCACTGTCCTATGTCATTGCAGCATGGCAGGAGCTGCATCCAACTGCTCATCAAAATCAGCAGGAGTCTATCTGTTGATTGCAATGAGTATCGCCTTATGCTTAAAGTCAATGACAAAGAAGTGAATTTAAGTGGACCAAAGTGTCAGTGGCAGTAATGTAATAATTGCTAGGCAAGTAGGTGTTGCCTTGCCTCTTAGAGGGCTTCAAGGGGAGGCTAGACAGACACCTAGCTGGGGTTGTATGACCTCAGTGCTCTTTCCTGCCTGGGGCAGGGAGTCGGACACAACGATCCTTCGTGGTCCCTTCCAACTCTACAATCTATGAATCTATGAAGGTAGAGCATGCACCTCTGGCACTTCCTAAGCTGGGGAGCTCTGAAATGGGGCTCCCACTCTCCATCTCTACCTCCCTCCCCGTGACTTCCCTATACAGGCTACCCACTCAGATGGCATGAATGTGTCCCCAAGAGTAAGTGTCTCTGAAGACGTTCCCTGTTCATGATGCGAGACATCATTGCCTTACATGGCATTTGCTCACATAGGTCAGAGGCTGAATGCAGGGCAGTGGCAGGCAGCCTGCTTTCCAATCCATGCTGCTGCAGTACTCCAGCAAATACCAGGTGGCCCAGCAGAGTCATCACCAGCAGCAGCTCAGCTGCCCTGCATTTCAGAGCTCAAGCTGGAAGGCAAAGGCAAAGACACTGTGTCAGAGCCAGCCTCAGGAGTGGGTGACATGGGCTTCATGGTCAGGGGGGCACCACACACACACAGCCGTACTCTCCCCTCACCCCACCTTGCCTCAGAGAGAGACAGGAGGAGCACTGCCCAGCCCAGTCCACCCCTCTGCCTCCAGCCGCTGCTCAGGAGGAGCCAAGTCAGGCAGTGCAGCGGGTACCGCCTTCCTACCACACTATGCCCTGCACTCCTGCTCACCTGCCTCTGCCTGCAGCAGCGCCACTGACTTGGGAGAGGGAACTGGGAGGGGTGGTACCAACCCAGGGCACCATTTTCCCTAAGGCCAGCTCTGCACCGTGTTCACATGCACTTGGGAAATACCAAGATCTGGCCCAATCTCTACAGCAGCGCTTGACATAGTCCTCACACTGGGCTGCCTTCTGGGTTACAGCCCCTGGCAGATTTCCTCCTCCCTCCTCTGTCAAGTGGCCATTTTAACACTGTCAGTCAAAATCTAATAGTAGGTCATTTCCATCCCTCATTCTGATTACAGTAGCTTGGCCATTGCAGCATATGATTGTCTCCTGCGGGTGGTGACTATTGTTTGTACTATGGTAGCACCCGGGAATCTCAAAGAAGATCAAGGCTTCTTTGTGTTGGACACAGTGCGAGTCTGCACGCACACACACACACGCTCCAGGCCCTGAAAAGTTCACAACACAGAGAAAAGAGCAAAGAAATCCCATTTCCATGCTAATGGGCACAGAGCAACTTGCTCTCAATCACATGGAGTCAGGAAAGAAATTCAGATCCCCTTTGGCCCAAGCTGGTATCCAGCTTCAGTCAGATTAAACACTGTTGGATGTCTCTTAAACAAGAGTGACATCAATTATTTTTTACCCCTCCCATAGCCCATGATAGCCCTGGAGCAATCTGACCTGCACATTGCTCTTGGAAGCAGAGACAGCATAGCTGACTTGCTGGATGGATAGATACTAATGCAAGTGTCCCAGCTTTGATCGATGGAGAGTGTTCTCCAGCTATTTTAATCCTTATGCATTGTCTAAATAGGAAGGAAAGTGCTGCTAGAGGAGTTGAGCAGAGCGTGCCTACTATCTACTCTATAAATGTGAGCCCCCAACACAAACAGATCAGATTCTCAGTTCCCAGGGAAGCACCATCTGGTTTTGGATAGCTGCCACTTAAAAGGCATGTATCCAGCGCTGGAAGCTGTCACAGAAACAAATGTTTATTTGTCGCAAGAAGGAACCAAATCTGGATATTGCGCGGGTGTCAATTCCAGTCTCAGTTTCTCATGGGGAAGGGCCTGGGCATTTCTGCCTGCTTGGACAGTGAAACTTCAATCCATCAAAAGGTGGTTGGGGACAGCAGAGGAGGCTATGAGGCTTTTCTTATGAGCAGAGGCATAAATAACAAGTTTTGCACTCTGAGCAAAACCCTTGTACCCTGAGTGGAGAGGATTCTTCAAGTGACAAAGTGGGGGGAGAAGGGTGAAAGGATGAAGCCAGTCAGTCTTACCTGCCCTGGGGACTCAAAGACCCAGCTGCTGCTGCTACATTGCTAGTTGCCCATCCCCAGCTGCTACTGCTTGGTATGGGGCTGCTGTTGCTGAGGCAATGAGATGGGGCACAATAATAGAGACTAAGTCAGCACCCAGGGCTGGTGCCTCATTTGCTCATCCCTAGTTATGGTCCTGCATGCGAGTCAGGAATGACAGTTCCAGAGACCTTCGTTGCAGTGCAAAGGTCTGAGTGCAATGAGAACTAGAGAGGAATGAATCTAGCTATCGGCTAGACGGTTACATCACTGGTACAGCTAGAACCCTGCTGGGGCAGGGGCCATTGGCTGCCATCACTAAGGAGGCCACTTGTGGACTCTTACCTCATTTAGTGATAACTTCTGCCACGTTTTCTGCCACCTTTTCTGGAAGAACCATCTCCCATAATGACATGGCCATGAAGGTCAGGTCAGAGTAAAGATAAAGACTATTAACCCCATGAGCAAAATGCCTGGAGACACTGACTCACTTGTTTCATGGGGACAAGGCACCCATGTCCAAGGAGACATAGAAACAACATGTACAAGTAGTTAGCTGCACCCCTGAATAAAACAGCAATGTGAGGCAATGCTAGCAGAGCATGACACTGGTATCTTTTATGCTTCATAGCATGCTACTGAGTGAAAATCCATTTCCGCTCCAGCAGAGACATATACTGTCACAAAATGACCCACAAGATGAAAAGTTCTATTAAACCAGCAGTTTTGAAAAGAAAAGCCTTTTTGCAGTGAGAGTCAGTGACAACCACCAATGCAGAACCACAACCTCACTCCCAGCTGGATAAAATTGTTGCTTGCATGACTCCAAAATGTACATTTCTTCATAATTTTCATTCAAGCTAGATCCATTCAGGTTATGCTACTGGGAATTAAGATGGGGACAGTATGATTCTGTGTTTAGTGAACCCCATTGCCATCAAGTTTTATGGAGGGCTTCACCCTGCAGTTAGAACCTATCCCCATTCAACAAGAAATAAAACACTGAATTATGTCATGGTTACCCACCCTGTACTCCCTTTTCCTGGGGTTGCTCGAGGGCTCTGGTACATCCCTCCCCCATAGATGTCCAGCACCATGCTTGTGTTCCACGATTATGGAGAAAACCAATTGCAGGTGTTCCAAGCATTATGCCCCAAGGCTGTAAACCAGCTAGTAGTTTCCAATAATCCCTCTACTGACTGCCTCCAAATAATGTGCTTCTGGCAAGGTCCTCAGGTATGTCTGCTCAACTGCTCTTGCTCACACACCCCAAACTCAGGAATGTCCTGGTGGACACTCTCTCAAGAGTGATCACAGGGGGTTACTCTTGAAGAGGTTTCACTGGCACATTTCCAGGTTTGTCGCATGCCAGTGGGAGCAGGTGGGTGAGAATATCCTTGTTGAGATGGTGTAAACATACCCCAGATACCTGGCTTCTGTGACCACTCCTCAGAACACATGCTAAGCCTCTCCTAGCCCAGCTGAACTAGCCTCTTCCAAGCAGGAAAGAGGAGCCCTCAGAGACTCACTCGTAGATTTTTCTCCCAAATGCCCAGACAATCTATGATCAAACTGTGCATCTAGTGCTTCAGAGGTCTGTTCAACATCAACCGTAACAGCTCGTATACATGATGCACACTGCTCAAGACATGCATACACATTGCAAGAGATGGTGGTAGAGGCTTACCCTAGAGATGCCAACGATTTGCTCATCTGGAACCAAGCTTATACGCACAAAGCAAGACTCAAAGTTGACATCCTCCTTCTCCATGAGGTCTTTGCCTTGCAGCAGCGTAACATGCAGGGTGTTGGAGTGCACATCATACTCCATGTTGACTTCCACCTGGCCCACAGTGAAATCTTGGCCAAAATTATTCCCTATGGAGGAAATGGAGCTAAGTGAGTCAGTGGACACCGACTTCTTCAGGGGTCCATATGGAGCCAGCTCCAGATCTTTGTTCATCAGTTCCAAGGTCCCCAGCTCATTGATATTCTCAAAGGTGTCATCCATCTTCAGGCTGGGTTTGCGGACCGGGGATGTCCTTTCCACTGTCTTTCGAATGTTCGAGGTTACACCTCTCTGCAGACAGAGGATAGGATAGAAGAGCCACTTAGGTTTGATTAGCCTGTGCATTTCTGAATGATTTGCTATTACAGTGCATGTGAAGCACGCGACACAAGGAACCCAAATACATAACTGCCATCACAAATAAAGATAGCTGCCCAATAATAATATCTATAGCATCAGACAGTGAGATAATCTTCCTCTGTTTGCTCTGGGAAGAAGGCCCTTTGCTTATATCACTTGGGAGAGACCAGATGAAACACTGAAATGTATACTGTATGCGTGAAACTTGAAAGAGGGTCATATTTTGGGAGGGGAGGCTAAATTAATAAGGGACCAAAGGGCTGTGCTCGGTACAAACAGTGGAGGCAAGCGTGTAACACTGCCCTTTCCAGATGTTTAATAAAAGCATGTTTTCTTCCTTGCCTGCTGCCAGCTTCACCACATATTGCTAATGAATCCTTGTAAGGCAAAACCCTACCAGGAAACTGAGGCAACAAGGACTAGAGGACCCAAGGGATGTTTTTGTATTCCTGTTTTCTAAAAATATTTGGACTTTAAGAGAAATGGTCAGATTTTTTGCTTAGCTTCCCCAAAAGACTGTGCCATTCCCTTCCAACTAGCACTCTGGAGTTGCATCCCATGTGTCCCTTGCTACTTCAGTACAGGTCCTTTCCATCCCTACCTTCTATGTTTTGATCCCTTCCTTATCCTCTCTCACTACCAGTCCTCTTACCTCCACCCCCATGTCCTTCCTTCTTGTTCTTTTCCTAGGAAACAGCTGACTTGCACATGTCCTGTCCTCGAAAAGGCTCAAGTTCTCTGTGGCAGGGTGAGACTTTTAAGAAGCTTTCAGAGGACAAGTAGTTTGAGAACCAAGAGGGAAAAGGTAATTGGGAAGAACAAAGATGATTAGTGGTACAGAGAGGCTTCTGTGTGAAGACAGACTAAAGAGGCTAGGCCTAGTCACTTTAGAAAAGAAACGCTTGCTCATGATAAGGGTTTGCCAAATAGTAAATGGTGAAGAGAAAGTAAATAGGGATTTATTATTTATTATCTCTAACAATACAATAACAAGAACTAGGGATCAAAAATGCAACTAGTAGGTAGTGAGTTTAAAACTAACATAAGAAAGTTCTGTTTCTCATAGTGTGTAATTAAAGTGTGGAACTCATTGCCACTAGATGTGGAGCTGACAATTTAGCCAGTTTCACAAAGCAATTGGACAAATTATTGGAGGAAAGGTGCATGCATTGCTATTGAGCATGAAAATTAGAGATACTGCCTCAAATCAAAACTCCTTTAAATGCAGGAGGCTGCAAGTGAGAGGAACAACAGAAAAAAAACCCCTAGTCATACCCTGTTTACTTTCCCTTTCAGCATCCTCTCTCTGACACTGTGTGATGCAGGATACTGGACAAGATGGGCAGATGGTCTGACCCAGTATGACCCAGTATAAATGACAGGTCTTACATTTTTAAGAAAGGAAAAATGAGAGGAGGAAGGTGCAACTGCAACAGGCCAGCATAGCAGGACAGAGCTGGCAAGAAGCATGAACCACCAGATGGTTAAAAATAGCTCCCTGTGGCTGCTGCGCTGCAGTTTTCTACACAGAGCCCTTTTTATATCAGTCCTGGCTAGGCTGGGTTTGAACATGAGAGCCAAGGGGCTGAGCCAGGCCTGTTTTACACGGTTGCCCTCACAAAAGGTCAGGAATGATAGATAAAGCTGATCCAAATGTCAGGGCACATGTATGGTGTCACCTAAACTAGATCTTCTAGTTTTTTGCGTTTGTTCTCTCTCTCATTTAGACTCTGGACTCTCTACAGCAGGGACTCTTATTAAGTGTGCTTATAATGACTAATAGTCATCTTGGAGCATCTAGGCACTCCATTAAAAACAACCACCATCATGAATATTTGAATGAAAAAAATTCTCATTAATCAAAAACTACTGCCGCACACAATTCCCCCAAACCTGTCAATTCTGAGGGAAACATTTCATTTTTGTACAATGTTTTAGGTGGAGACTACCAATGGAAACCTTCACCTCCTATTTGTTCTTTGATATGTGGTTTTGCATTTTACAGTGTCAGTTTTGAAAGATTGATTCAGTCTCATACATTTTAAAATATTTTCCCCACTTCCAAATGATATCAGATAAAAAGCCTGTGAAAGCGAAAATTCTGTGCGTATTGAAAATGAACAGAACAACCTGTTTCACAGTGTTAGTAATGTTGTGTGTCCATTTTTGATTGACTTGGATTCCAGCCAGTCTGCATGTTACAGAAATAAAGCACCACTGCTCTGTAATTTCCAAGATCATGCCTTGCACGTTTTAAAAGGCAAGTTCAATATTTGCTACCCTCCAATCATTGTATAAGTAGTTATTTTCAATGAGAGACTGCATTATTTTGTGAGCTGCTAAGTCACTTTATTCACACCCTTCTTTCAGCTTCTTGAGCATAACCATACAGCCCTGGTGACCTTTTGCTCTTAAATTAACCACTGATACTTCACCATCTCAATAAAAGGAAAGGGTCAAAAGAGTTTAACTGAAAGCAGCAGGCTTGGGGTAACCATCTCTGCAGTTTCCTTCCTAGTAAAATCTGATGCAAAAGTAAGCGTTTGCTCTCTGAAATGTAAATGGCTCCTTTACCCACTACTGATCCAGCTGCCCCACCAGTCTTTTACAGCTTGCCTGCTACTGGGATACTTAAGGAAAGTCCAGGTATGTGTAAAGCAAGAATTTCCTTGGGTGATATCTTTTACTGGGACTTAGTTAGCTATGTTAATCTAAAGTCAAATAGAAAGCAGGATATATCTGTGCCTTGTAGATTAACCTAAATCTGTCTGTCTGTCTAGTAGATAGCAAGCATAAGCTTTCATGAGCTGAAGCTCACTTCATCAGATATTCATGAAAGCTTGCATTATACTTCTACATCTACATTTACTTATCTTGGTTAGTCTATAAAGTGCAACTCTGCCCTGCCTTTGTCTTTTATTGGACCAACTGCATACTTGGATAGAGTTAGAAAAGCTTTTGAACACAAGCCATTCTTCTTCAGGTCATGTATGTGTGGCTTGTGTCTTTCTATTGGCTTTCCTGGCCTTGCACTTCCAAGTTCAGAAGGAAACATTTTCATCTCAAAGGGGCCCAAATCTAACTCCCACTGTCATTAATGGGTACCTTTAGACATACTTGAATGGAACTGGACCAATCTCCACAACCAGGCCCTTGCATTGTGCCATTTAACTGTTTAGGTGTTTCCTTGTTTAACCCAAGAGGTAAATTAGGCTGAGTTTTGGTGGGGAACACTCTGGGGAACTCAGTGTGAGCATGCTTTGCTGTAAATAGTTTCATAATTATTGCATCTAGATGCACTTTCTACCTCGGGGAAGATGGCAGTCTGGGACTGGCACTAGGCTGCAGAGATTGCTCCCTGATGGGTTCCCCATAAAATTTTGCTCATTTAACTGGGTGACTGTTAGTGCCTGAGTTAAAACTATCATTCTGTAATGGTTTTGTAGCAAAGGCAGCTGTCTATGCCTGAGACATGCCTGTTTTGTCTGAGGCAAAAGGAAAGAGAAAGCAGGACTCCCATGGAGGGCTGAGGGAACTGCAGTGGCACAATAAAGACTCTGGAGCTGAGCTGTCTGCGGTGGTGTATGGGACAATGGCATCCTGAACCTTCCCCTTGCCTTCCAACACCCATTTCCAGGAGCTGAGCAAAGCTGGAGCTCTCAGAGGTCGGGGTTCAGTGGATCAGTGGGTTGGTCAGGGGCTGAGAAGAGCAGGGGTCTTGAAGTCAGAGGCTTGCCCCTCAAGAAGCCATGTCAGGGATGGCTTCAAGGTGTCTGTTGGAAGGGGGAAACAGAATAAGGTTTTCTTTGGAGAGTCCCAAAGCAGAGCTTCCCCTGTAAGAGGCTAGTCTGTGACAGCTTTGCCTTTCTCCTCTCTTGCTTGCTTATGGCAGGAGTGTCAGATAGGGCCTGCAGAGCTGTTCTACTTGGCCTGCTGAGCTACTGGAGGACTACTGAAAGTTGGGGGCGTGGACAGGAAGGGAGGGAGCCTGCTGCAGATTTTGGGGGCCCCTGTGTCCTAATGAACATGGAAGTTGATGACAGGAGTGTAAGCGAGCACTGTGCTGCCACAGCCCTGCTCACCCTGTGACTGGCTGGCTCAGTACCCCCAGACCCCTGTCACAGCTGCCACTGGACCTGCTGCAGCTGCTGGCTCCAGGGATCCAGCTGGAGAGGATCCCATTCTGGCCCACAGCCTGGGATGTGGGAAACACCCCTGGTTTGCAGCTATGGATGTCTTCATTCTCAGCTTATAACACACATCTACTTGCCTTGGTTTATTCACTCACTAAGGACCTAAACTGAAGCCCCTTAAAATAAATGGACAGATGCCCCTTGTCTTCAGTGGACTAGAATCCTCTGTATTTTCTGTGTGCTCTTCTGCTCACGCATTCATGTCTACGATATCCTCTTTGTAATAAGGAGAACAAAAATATAGCTTCAAATCACCAAAGCTCACTGCCACTGCCATACTGCTGTCCTGGAATATACTGGTATTTTCTTTGACTTGGCATCAATCATTCCAGTTGTGCAGGTCTGATCTAACTTGATTTGCTAGTATTAGTCTCTGTGCTAGAGATTTTGGAATTTCATCTCCCCAGTAGCCCAACCCTACCCCTGACAGCAGCCTGTCTAGCCACTGAGCTTCTATTTCAATAACTTTTTGGTGCTCCCTATCTGCAAGACAAGAGGTGTGACAAGAGCTAAGTCAAGTCCCATGGGATTCCCATCAGTTGGCAGACTGCAGGCAAAGGCTGCCTCTTCGCCTATAGAAACAATACCACAGAATTCTGGTGACAACAACAGGACAATGCATCAGGGTCAGTATGTTCCCCCAAAGGCTGTGCTCTATTGATGAGAAGCTAAGATCAAAATCCACCCCTGCCTATTGGCAAATGTAGGATGCTAGACTTTGGACTCAATGGGCCAGAAACGCATATGAAGTATGTCAGTTGAGGCTCATGGATTTATACTGGCTTGGGGCTGGGATCAATCAAGTAGTCCTGAAACTGAAATTCTCCCCAAAATGCCTCGGTGCCTCTTTCTCTGTTTAAGTCCTTAATAAGAAAGCTATAGCCCTTAGTACTACAACAGGAGTGGGTAATTATTTTGGGCGGACGGCCACTTAACTGAGTTTTGACAAGCCATCGAGGGCTGCATGACAGGCAGCCAGGGCAGATAAGTATTAATTATCTAAATTTTTTAGGGGCCCTGCAGGCCGCATTTTGCCCACCCCTGTACTACAACAAGGTTGATGGGCATTTGGCTGGTGACACTGTCCCATTGACTTTACCTTGTGTTTGATCTCGGAATATGTTGTTCCGTACTTTTGCTCCAGGTATCTGTAGTCATAGTTGGGGAATGGAGATGGCATGGGATAGCTCCCAGATTTCCAGAGCTTCCATAGGTTCACTGCAGCTATTCCCAGCAAAGCAAGTGCACCGGTCACATAAATCCCGGTTTCCCACCCCGGGGGGTTCTTTGTGACTAAAAAAGAAAGAAGTTATTGTTAGGATATTTTCAGCCTCATACCTTAAGCTAATCACCACATGTTGGTGATGAGGACTAACAGGGAGTTAGATACGTCACACCAGATGCAGGGTTCTTACACCCCTCCCTTGGCAGCATCAGATAGTGGCCAGTGTTGGATACTGACCTACATGGGCCTTGGATTCTGTTCCTGTCTAACAATCCTTGCACTGGAGCATCAGCACCAGGCTTCAAGTGAGGAAGGCAGCTAAGGAAGCTTGCCTGGAAAATGAGGTCCCACCATTATGTGAATCAGGAGCATACCTGACATGACATTAACTGAAGACTCTCAACCTTTCTGCTTCACTGCATATACTGATCATCGTCAAGGGTGAGGAAGGAAAAACACACACACATGAAAAACAATTGCTAGAAATGTCAGTGCACTTTATAGGTGAGAAATACGGTAAGAAAAGTTTCTGCCAGTTATGGGCATAAGAGAAAGTAAAATCTGCACACAACTCACAAGAAGCAGAAAGATGGGCAAGTTCTGCTCCCCACCACTGCTACTTAGTTACTACAAGGAAAGACTTTTTTCCTTCGTTTTGCCTTTCAAAAAAACAAGGCACCTTGTATATTTAAGGGTGTGTTATATGTGATAAAATATAGTACATTGTTCTTTCCCCAACAGTCAGTTCCCAAAAGCCAGAGATGCTACATGAATCTGGGAGACGCTTCCTAGTTACCTGGCTATACAGAGGAAACTCTGGGCTCATGGCTGTAACTGGAAGAGTATGCAGCAGCCTCAATATGGTATGTTGAACAATTGTTGCTGCATTGCACCAACATCCATCACATAAAATAATTAAATCCATGTCAATCATTCAGTGTAACAAGAAATAAAATCTTTGTTGCAGAACACTGTTGGGAGATCAGTGCCTCCAGCTGCGAAAACAGAATGCTTAGCCTTTATCTAGCAAGAGACATTTATCCTATGATCATATTCTGGTTCATTGGCATCAGCTCTTGAACAGAGACCTGGGAGAGACACAGCTGAAGCAGTCTCTGTGAATGCATTTGTCAGATTTGAGCACAACCATGGTCCATCTACCTCCACAGCCCCTCTCTGACTGCAATCAGTGGAAGCTGGGCCCAGAAGAAGCCATCACACCTATAATATGATGGAACTAACTTTTTGATACAACAAGGAAAGACATTTTTTCTTGATAGTGGTTGCTGATCTGCATAGGTCAGAAAGTATGACATTTGCTATGGTGTCTGGTTTTCACACTGGCCTAAAATCCTGTGCTCTCCTTCCTTTCTAATTATCTGCATTAGTTTGTTCTCTTGCCTTGGCTTGTAAGCTCTTTGGTACAGTGTTTGTACAGCACCAGGCACAAACCAGGGGGGCTGAATTATAATTGGGTTCCTAGGTGCTACCAAAGTATAAATAAATAAGCGAGTAAGAGCCCTGGTGAGTTCCATCCTAGTGGATGCATCACCATCATGTTATTTAGGTAGCATACAGGGATCCCACAGGGACCAGGACATTTATGGGCATGTCATACTATGTTCCCTGCACTGCTCTCAAGCACACCCCATCCACTTGCTCTGCTCATATGTGCGAATCCTGAAAATAAGACAGTGAAGCCACTTTGCAAGATGCCTGCTGTTGTCCTCAAGCCACTAGAAAGAGTGTTGGGGACTTGGGACAGATGTACTTTGCATGTCCAATCACTGCTGCAACCTAAATAGCACTGCAAGTGCACACTGTATTGATCCCTGCCAGAATAGCATCCCTCAAAACATCAACAACTCACTCTCAATATTCCTGGGTGATGAGAACATGATGGAGGTAAACCTATCTTTTTTCTGCACGGCTCCATTAAACTCT
Organism: Caiman crocodilus; assembly: GCA_030014935.1. Lineage (NCBI taxonomy): Eukaryota > Metazoa > Chordata > Crocodylia > Alligatoridae > Caiman > Caiman crocodilus. Next base: position 4,669,082 of record JAGPOW010000874.1, read on the forward strand.
TCAATTCTGGCCATCTGGGGCTTACTCTCACACAGCTATTTGGGCATAACTTGCTACTCCTGGAAAACTCCATGTGTGAACACTCTTCCCTTTTATTAGTGTATGAAGTGGAATAAGAATAAGACACCCTTATTACATTGAATCATTCCAGATTAACTACTGAGTTTCAAGTTCACAGAAGAAAACAGGGTGCATTCCAAACCACGGATGCATTCTTGTAGCCTTAACTTCACTTCCACATTTTCCATTATAAACCCCTCTTTGATAGTTAAGAAGCCAGTTGCCTCAATAATGCCCGCAGAAATGATTTCCAGAAGTTTACATTAATGGTTTTTAACCTTTTTAAAACTTAAGGCATCCCTCATTAGGCTCAAGGCATCCCTCAAAAAACACCAATTCTTCACTTTCACTCATTTTTTGACTATGGAAAAATAGAGCAATTCTTTTTGTTGCAAAGAATTCAGAAGGACCACAACAAGGCACAATGTTTTTGACACTATGGATTCCTCTCTGAAATCTCTGGGTTTATCTTGTGAATTGTGTGCAGGCATTTGTGCATCCGACAGTGCTAATATTGTGTGGTACCCTTTAAAGGATCTCATGGCACCCTAGGATGTCATGTCATCTTGGCTGAGAATCACTGGGTGCTTATACATGAGCCAGGAGGCTGCTGCAACACACTGTAATTACAATGCATTGGACAAGACTCAATTAATCATGATAATTACTGCACTCCAGCCAGCCTCCGCATCTTGTGCATCAGTGTCCCCATACTCAATATGGTGGCAGGGAGACTTTAACTAAAGCTTGTTCTCTCAGAGCCGCTCTAATTAAAACATCCCCACCCCGCTCCCACAGCATGTGTATAATTGTTGGGATACGTGGTTCTTTTAGGAACATGAACAGTTGCTGCATCCTTCCCATATGCTGTTTGAAACTGGTGGAGATGGAAGCACTTCATCTTCCATCCAGCAGGGAGAATTGCAACTCATATCATTTGCAAAAGATGTCTCTGGCAGACTGGAGTCTATTCAGAGACACTTACCGCTGGCATGATACTCAGCTGCGTTACTGCCCATGGCCAATAGCCTCAGCTAGAGGGCTGCCTGAAACACAAAACAGAAGTAGTCAGGAAAGCAGGCACATGGGAAACCTTTTTGTTTACTGAACACACACAGGGGATGAGAAAGATTATCTTGTGACAAGCACGGCTAAGCAGAGAAAGCAACTCCAGTTTGGCAGATAGGAAGACATGTCTTATTGACATTATTTAAGGATCTGAAGATCGTTGTAGATTAGTTGTCACGTATGGGCCTAAGCAGCGTCAGGACCCCAGGATCCCAAGGTGAGGGTATGGGATTGAACCTGGGCCAGGGGACAGGGCAGCTGTCTCCCACCAGTCACTGAATTTAGGTTCCCTCTCATGTTGAATTTTGAATGATGTGATTAGCATGACGAGGAGAGAGCAGTGCAAATCCAGGGGCAGAGATCTGCCAGGGAGGGTTGTGGATGCATATGGAAGAACCCTGGTGTCCATTAGGGTGGTGCAATTAGAGGGGAAAATGTCATTTGGTACACCCTCCCCTCAGCCAGGCAGCACTATCCTGCTGCCATATCTGTAAGGGACTAGGGGAAGGACTCTGTGGAGGAGGGAAGATGCGAGAGGACAGGCCAGGCCAGCCCAGGCTGACTAGCACAACAAGAGTTTTTCCCATTTTACCAGCTCAGTTGACTGACACCTTCTTAAAGGTGCCCAGGGTAGGAGGCTATACCAAGAACAGGACAGAGCTCTGAAGCACAGTACCAGGCCCTGCCAACAGAGACACTAGTGTGGCCTGATTTTAGGGACACGCAGCACCTTGAATGAGCTTCCTATAATCCAATGCTGAGTCCGGCACTGCCAAAATTTCCAGGGGGTGGGAAGGCAAGCCTACACTGAGATCTGCATGCTGGGCTAAACCAAGGCTTTGTAAAGGAGTCCTACAGTCTAGGATGCTCTGGACCTAAAACTGGATTCCTCTTGAATACATGCCAGGGGCCAGAGGTAATAGGGGAGGGGAAGGGTATGAGGCAACTGAAGGTGCCAGGTCTGTAAACTGTAATTAGGTTGGTGATCCTCTCCAACACAGCATCTGATGAAGTGAACTCGAGTAAACAACATCTTGTGCTCTGTCTCTCTCATTTAGCCTATAAGGTATTTACTAGGGCTGTGCGAATTTTCACCAGCAGTTTAGTTTCAATGCTGTTTCGACTTGTTTCGAGTTTGAAACAGCAAAATCAAAACAGAGAGCTTCAAAACAGCCTCAAAATGAAATGAGGCAAGTCAAAACATTTCGAAAATTTGAAACGTTTCAAGTTTTGAAGCTCAAGCTGGCTTGCCCACAGGGAAACAGAAAGTAAAGTAAGAAAAGGGAAGGGGGAAGAGGGGCAAAGCGATGGGGGGGAAGGAGTGCTCTCATTTTTGACAGTGTAGCTGGCCAGTGACTGTCATCCTTCCCTGAGGTCTCTGCCAATCCAGTGCTCTGGGGGAGGGATGGAAAAACTGCAAAGGCGGCAGCATTGTTTGAACTTCCTTGCTTTCTGCCTTGGTGTCAGCTGAGTGAGGGCAGCTTAACACACACACGCACGAGTCACGAGTTTTGCCTGGCAGCAGCTAGAGGTGCAGGGCCCCAGAGCCCAGAAGACCCGTATTGATCTCCTTGACAGCTGGCAGGTGTTGTGGCCTCAGCAGGGGCGAGCAGGCCTGCAGCTTTCACCCTGCTGCACCTTAACACACACAGTGTCACCCATGTCACGAGTTTTGCTTGTCCACAGCTTAAGGTGCGGTTTCCCCGAAACCCCTGCACCTATCTCCCTGAAATTTGGCAGGCTTCATGGTCTCAGAAGGGGCTAGCATGCTTGCAGTTTTGACCCCACTGTGGCTAAACACATACACATGACATGAGTTTTTTGTTCTGAAGACTTTGAGGTGCAGTTTCCCTGAAACCCCTGCACTTATATCTCCTTGAAACTTGGCGGGCTTCATGCCCTCAGAAGGGGCTACCATCCCTGCAAGTTTCATCCAAATTGGGCCAGAAATGACAAAGTTATAGGCTGCTTGAACTTCCCCATTATAGCCTGCGGGAGAAACGTCAAAAGAGCATCAAAACAGTGAAACTGTTTAGATGAAACTAAATGGATCAGCAGTTTAGAATCAAAATGAAATTTGAAATGAAACGCTGCTCTATCAAAACGCAAGTCGAAACCGAACGGTGCCATTTCGCACAGCCCTAATATTTACCCTGCCTTCTGACTTCAGATTAACGCACTAACTCCCACTCTTGAGAGTCTCAGTCCTAGCAGCTGCTATTACTCCACCATATGGGCATAGGTTCAAATTCTTCTCATTTGCACACACTCTGCAGCCCTTATTCAGGCAACTGGACGCTTTTCTAGCTGATGCATCGAAAACTGTGTTTTCCACTTATTACAGGATGGCTTGTAAATCCAGTGGAGCACAGAGGTGATTGACTGTAGAATTAGTCAATGTTTTGGGGTGGGGTTTGGGGGTGTTTTTTTTGTCATCGAGATTTGTTTTTCCATCCTCTCAGGAAAGAAAAGGTTTTTCAATTTTAATGTAAAGAAAATTAAATTTTGGCTTAAGATTTGTGTGTTTTAAACAGGAAAATCCCAAAGTGACAAATTCTCAGTGCTCTTGCTTTGGTGGCAACCCCCCCCCCTCATTTTTTTTCACCTGAGAGCAGGTAATGCTTTCCAACAAAATACATTTTTAACAATTCTTTTGGCTGGCATACAAACATTGCCTCTTTCCCTCATATTTCATGAAACTTGTTCTTTTTTTTGTTTTGTTTTTGAGTAGCTCTGAATATTTATAGAGGGCCTCCAGTATCCAGAACTCCATATAGTTCTTACATTGCACCTATTATCTCTGTAAGGGACTCCCACCCACTTCCAATCATCCCAAGGACTCCTGGGCTAGCAAACATACCAGATCAGAATACCAGGCTCTTCTTCCTGACTGACAGCTGCCACAGATGGGGCCTGCCCTCAGCGTGGAACAGAGTCCCTACCTAGGTCTCGTCTCCTCTATCTTCCCCTCTTTGTGATGCCACACACTGGCCCACACATGCACAGCTGAGATTTGGCCCAAGTCCTCATCTGCTCTCCTACTGCTCTGCTCAGCTTCACAAGGGCTAGGCGCTAGGGCTGTGCAAAGCTTCAGTCCCCAATTCAATTCAGTGGAGATTCGACCTGTTTTGGGGCCAAATCTCCAAATCCAAGTCAAATCAGAGGACCCTTTAATCTCTCAGAATCAAATCAGAACCCTCCAAATCGATTTGGAAAGATTCAGCAATCTGGACATAGACACAACTTTAAATGTTTTTTCTACATACCTCTAGGCAGTAGGCAGCTCGTGAACGCTGTGATGCTGGGGTGCATGGACTGTCCCACAGAAGCGCAGGGGGCTCCCCAGTGCACTCAGCAGCAGACCCGGAAGTGGACCAGAAGCAGTTCTGGTCCACTTCCAGCTTCGCTGTGGAGTGCATTGCTCCCCACCCCGGTGCTACCCCAGTTCAGCAACTGGTGCCTCCTGGATTTGGGGGGCCCCCAGGGTCCCCCCATAGCCAAGCACTGAAGGTGGGAGTTTGAGGGTGGAAGACTGGAAGTGAGAAGAGCCACACAGAGTAGCTTGAAAGTTTATTTATCTCTTGGGCCCCCTGGGCCTCTATTTTAACCTCCCCTTTCCAACCTCATCTTTTGTGCCACTGCCTACACATTCTGTGCTCTGCCAGCAATGTCATCCTGATGCCCCACTTGTTTGTTCCTTTCACAAACATTGGCAAGACCTTTCTCCACCATCCCCAAGCTGTCCCACCAAGCCAACACCCTCTTGTTCACCTTTACTCCATTGACTCTACTATGGGGGAGGTAGGATAAGGTGATCCTATAGATCAGACCATAGGCAGGTTAATGCATGGATCAGCTAGGCCTGGGCCCAGGGGGCCCTGGATGCCTGGGGGTGGGTACAGGGGGGTGGAGGGGAAACTTGGTGAGGTTGAAACTGGTGGCTGGGCCAGGTATGTGTAATGTGGTGGGCTGTGGCTGCTGGGTAGTGGATGGGGCACTGGATGTGACCGCACTGGAGCCCTGGGAGTAGCCAGAGTCACTGGCAGCAGGGAGCAGAGCAGGGTGCAATGTGTGGCTGGGACCTGTCAGCAGTGGGGCAGCCCCAGCACAGCCAGCTCCCAGACTGACCTGGCTGTGATCCTGCACATTTGCTGGGTACTGCTGGAGCCAGGCAGAGCCGCAGCAGGGCAACGGGCCGCCCCTGGAGCTCAGTGCACGTCACATGCACCCAAAGGGCAGTGGCTCTGCATGCCCAGTGCTACTCGGCCATGGGATGATGTTGTGCAGGGTCCTGCACAACCGGCTCCAGTTCCAGCAGGTAGGGGCAATCTTGGCTCCTGACCCGGGCCTGGGAGGCAGCACATCCTGCTCTGGCCGCTGCTCCCGCTGCGTCAGCTGGGGACAGAGCCCACGGCTGCGAAGCAGGATATGGGTCAGGCCAGGGCCCTGCCATGCCATGCGTGTGCCATGTTTCTCTGCGGCACTCCCTACTGTAATTCAGAGGCAGTATAAGCACATGGAAGATCTCCAGTGACTCCTTTTGTGGAGACTATACCCACTGAGCCAACAACACTCCTGTGCTCTGCTCTCCTTGAAAAAAGAAAGTATTGGACCTAATCTTCCAAGTGCGCTGTGAACGCTGTGATGCTGTGCAGGGTACCTATAGCAAGTAGCTATATCCTATAGAGGAGGCTATATAGAGGTATACCTATAGCAAGTAGCTGTGCGACCAATAAGTTGCCCTGTTCCCTCTCAAGCTGTATGTTTCCATACATGTTGTGCCAAATTCAAAATAGAGACTATAAGATATCTGTGGCAAGGGACTACCTTTTATTACAAGGGTACAGCACTTGCCACAGTACAGGCTCTGGTCTTTTTTGATGCCTCTGAGAAGTGCAGTAACTCCATTACTACATAGCCATAAGACTCGGTTCCTCCCTGTGGACAGCGCGTGATAGAAGCCCTCAGTTTTCTCCCAATGGGTTAGCACAATTTGGTGATACAAAGCAGGACTGAAATCATCACATTAACTGATATTGTATCCGAGCTGCACTAAAAGCTTGAAAGGCAAGTGAGGCAAGAAGAGCTTGGAGTCTGGATATTTCATAGGGTGGATGCATGAGGCTGAAGAGGGATGAGATCTGTGAGTTTGGGTGTCAAGGACACTTGGGTTCAACTCCCTGATCTACTGGAGACTTGGTCCAGGCAGTTACCTTCTCTGTGCCTCAGGTCTCTGTGAAGATAGCTCTTCTATTTTCCCCTACTTTTTACTCCTCTTGCCCCATTTTCCAATCTATTTAAGCATACATGGCTCCTGCACTGTTCAGCTCTCTCTTCCTACATCTCCTATTTCACTCTCATTTTGGCTGTCTAGATGGTTCTATTCCGGACAATACATGACTTGCTACTCAGTATGGGATCATCCTTATTTCCAAGTCATTACAAAATATAGATTATGCCATCTCTAGCAAACAGATTCTTACAGCAAGAGCTATTTACCACCAGGAAATTTTTTCCTGCCATAGGTAGCTTGCTGGACAAGGAGACTGCTGCATCTAGAGAGAACTTGCACAATGGTACATAATCACAACTCTGCACTTACCATATTATTCCAGTTACAAGTCAACCCTTCATACAGTTTGACCCCACATTTTCAGGCTCAGCTATAGGAACAGTAACTCCTCCCCCTCCCTCCCCTGGAGTATAAATTGGTAAGTGATAACTAAACAGATGCATTACCACTGTTCTTACAGAACCACACCAGGGAGTCGAATAGCCAAGAACACTAAGCATACTAAAATAAAAGCTGCACTGAAAAAGATTTCAACTCAGTATTTTTACTGCATGCACAAAAGTACTACAGGTCAAGGCTGCTGGACCCAGTGGTAGGTTGATTCCACTTAGAGTGGAGTGAGTGAGATTTTTATGATTTTTTTTTTAGGAGGAAACAAAGGTAGGCTTATAATCAGAACAATACAATATTTTTAAAGAGGCTTTATCCAATACAGGTGAAAAGTCTCTCTCAAAACACCTGACTTAGTAAAAAGGCTGGTGCAGCTCGCTGGAAGATGCCAACAAACAAAAGGACTGAATCCGATCCCATCCTGCTAAAGTGCTTGAAAAAATGCTTATGCAAGAGGTGGGTTTCCACGCCCCCCCCACAGCCTCATAGCTTTTTGTGACTTAGTTTTAAGGCCAAGATGAAGGTGGGTCATCATATTCATGACTTGGACAGGATGGAAGGGAATCACACTTGGGCACTTAATAGGTGCAGTAGGATCTGGCCCTAAACCTCAAACCTGTTTCAGTTCATGAATGTTTCCTTAAACCCTTTCTTCAAGAAGGCTAACTCCATGACCCTCCAAAAATCAGCCTGTAGGCCTCTGAAGTAATAGTCACAAACTGGGCAAGTTGAAGTACTCAGTGGGCACATCTGTTAATGTGCAGCAATAAACTCTGGCGCATAGCGGGTATGCTCCTGGGTGCCATGTTTGGATGTGCACCCAGCACCGCAGTACGCTGAGCTGGGTCAGAGCAGCCCCAGCTGGTAGGGAGCCTGGGGAGGGGGGTGGGGGGTAGCCTGCCAACTCGGGGCTGCTCTGCCCAGTTCAACGTGCCACAGAGGGGCTGACTGGTGCACAAGGGTACTCCAGCGTGGACGCTAGCCGGCAGGCAGTCCCTGCACTGAAGCACCCTCATGCCCCAGCCATCCCTATTAGTGCCTACACATGGACTGCTGCAGAATAAAAAAACCTCTGCTGTAGGACAGTACTTGTGTTTACAAGTACTAACCTGTGGCAGAGTTAATTAGTTTACTCTGTCCTTATAGCCCTGCATATATAGACACTGAGAAGTTTACTGCAGAGTTAATTAAGCAACTCCACAGTAAATGTCTGGTGTAGATGTGCCCAGTATCTCTCCCAACCAGACTCCAAGTACCTAAGAACACAGAGACTAGAGGGCTGATTTCTGGGTCCACGTCTAGGATCCTGCTGCTTCTTCATCCTCCCTGCAAAGCTCCTTAGTAGGCCCCCTCTGCAGCATTGTCAGAGAACATCATTAGTGACAAGAATTCATCTATGGAGGAAGATAACAGCAATCTTCCATTCTGTGCTGCCCCATGACAAAGTGAGGAAAGTGCATTTCTGCTGCTGGCTGGGCTGTCCTGACCTCCTCAGCCCCAGATTGCAGTGTACTCATGTCTCAGAGACAGCTCTTTGGAACAAAATGCTGACAGCTAAAGGCATGCTCATAGTACAGCTACTGGGCTTTGGTTTTCTCAACTGTACTTTCAGCTTAGGGAGCAGCTTCCAAAATACAAAGCAATCAAGTCCCCTGCAAAGCAGGCAATGGAAGAAATGCCCTTCTCTAAAACACGAAGCAAAGCAGGATGCCCGATAACTGTCCATGGCCAGTAGGCAGCTTAGGTTGCAATGGCATCACTAGTGCCTAAAGAAAATGTGGCCAGGTTAAGTCTGGGGGTGTCATTGCAGGGAATGTGAGGCCCTGCTCTCTTTGCCAAAAGACTTATGTCATCAGCTGCACTCCTCTGCTGAGCAAAGGAGGAGGTCTGGGTATGGAGGACAAATATACACCAGAGATTTCACTGAGACTATGCAAAACTCATTTCACTTATGTCCTCTATATGCAAAAGCTTATCTAAGCCTGAACCAGCTGGCATGGTTGGGATAATAAAAGATATTCCCCACAAAAATTCTTGCCTCCAATATGTTAGTTGACATATAGCTATAATTCAAAGTTAACATCTAAATGCCGCAAGTCTGGCTGGCAGGGGAGAGGGGGTGGATTTTCCACTGAAACTTTTTTTGGCTGAAAAACTATTTTCTTTTGAAACGATATTTGCCTTTTCTTCAAAAATTGTCTTTTTCTTCTCCTCCCAAAGAAAATTTTGCCCAGAAAAACTTGACATTTCTGGCAAAAAAACCCAAAACAAACAAACCCTATTCCTGACCTGCCCCTCCCTTCCCTCCATGACCTTTTTTCAAGTAATTGCATTTTCTATTTTTTCAAGTCAAATCATTGCACTGAAAACATTCATCCAAAAAGCTGAAACTGAGAGGCTAGCAAGTCACACAAATTTCCAGTGCATCTCTGGAAGGACACAGGAAAACCATTTTAAAACAAGAAAAATAACAACAACAGTAAAGCAAGATCATACATTAATAACAATAAAATAAAATAAATAATGATCATAAAAATAATATTGGACTTAAGTGAGCAGGCCAATTATAAGGGGAGGAAGAGAAAAAGAGAGGGGGAAAGAGAGCAAATGCATGCACATGAGTACTTGTGGGGGATCTGAGCCTTTTAAATTAATCAAATCCTTTTCCTCTCAGCCACTTTACCCAGTTGCCTTTCCACCTCCCAGATCTCCTTTTCAAATCCCTCCTCTTGAAACAGAGTCTGAGATTACAGCAGAGAGGAGCCTGCAGGGCCACCTACCGCCCTTTCCTGCAGCGTAGGCAGGATTGTCCTTACTGAAAAGGCAGCCTGAAGATTGAAGGGCCAAAGCTCCCCTGGCACAAGCAGCTTTGCTGATTTACAGCAGCTGAAGACCCAGCCTGCTCCAGATTTTAATAGCAGTGATTCTATTTCAAGTAAGAGGCACTTTGGGTCTATTCCTCGCAGGACATTGGTTCTGCTCGTCTTTGGGCCTGGATGCTGCAGGGAGGTCTCCTCTGGGGCGTTGCTGGTGGGGAAGGAGGTATTGTTATAGCGCCTAGTGCCGCCCCACCAGGCTCATCATTTAATCCCAACAATTTGTGTCACCAGCAGTTTCAATAAAGTGACATCTGAGCCAGCAGAGGCAGATGAAAATCTAATGGAGATGAGGCAGCTGGAGCTGCATCATCGCTAGTTTTCTTTATGAGCTGCTGTACAGTGTGGAGCCAGGGAAGTTACAGTCTGCTTGCAGGGGAGGAACAGAGGCTTGGGATGTGATATAGCAACCAGCTTAGCTTCTTATTTATCCTGCTTCTGTGCCCCTGGCATGTCTAGCCCTCAGCACACCGTCAAGGAATATTTATATTGCTGCAGTGCCTAAAAAGCCCACTGGTGCCCGAGGACCTTGGTGTGCTAGGTACTGCACAAACACAGAACAGAGAGATCAGTATGCCTCAGAGCTGACCATCTCAGATACATTGATACACTCACCTGCCTGATGGACCATCACTGAATATTCGCTCCATCTGGCAGCCCACACATCCATTCCTTCCAACCCCTACCTCCCAGATGCCAGCATGCTCCCTAGACCCTTCCAACACAGAAGAGTAGGGCTGGAAGGGACCCCGCCTTGGTCACCAAGTCCAGCCCCCTGCATTCACAGGCAGTTATATAATCATAGGAGGTGGGAGAAAATATTATTGGGGGAGTAAAACTTAGAAGATATTTCTACTGTGCTGCTTTTGAGTGCAGGGGGTGGTACAGGGCAAGCCCGTCTGACCCCTGCCCCTCCCTCCTGCAGGGACATGCAAGGCCAGCATGCACTGGTACTGCAGGCGATGGCACAGGAACACGGTGCTGTGGCGGTGGGGTGTGGTGGTGGCGGCAATGGAGCAGTGGAGCTACGCAGAGCTGAGCGCAGATGGGGCATTGGCTTGGCTGCATGCTGAGTGGTGTTGGTCACTTCAGGACGGCAGCGCCATGGTGCTCTGCTGTTGCTGGTCACTGCAAAATTAGTTTGGGGGACTAAGCCATGCTAGCCCAGGCCTCCCGCTGACTATGCATATAATAGACATGAAATTCAGAAGAGTTTACAAGAAGATCCATTACACACACACCCAGCCTATACTACAAGCCATGTAATCCCATTACACACTTCTGACCTTAAGAGACCGAAAACATACAAAATTAGTGTACCTCAGGAAGAGAATAGGAGACACCACCTTAGAGCCACCTCCCAGTTTTCTACCCCTTTTCCAGAACCTGTCACCCCACACCCACCACCACCACCACCATAGGGTCTCTCTGTGCCCTAGGAAGGACCCGCTTGGTTAGTGCTCCTCATTTTTCCCCACCTACAACATGAAAAAGCCTTACACACCACTGGCTCATCCAGCTACACATTTTCCTTGTGTTTGCCATCTCCAGATGACACTGGTGGAATTGAAATTCACACCACATAGCTAAAGGAGCTAGGGCTACGAGTGCTGTCCTTTATACACAGGTACTTGAGGACACAGCAGTGAAGGTCACAGAAATGGCAGGAGAACAAAGGAAGGATAAAGGCAAGGAGGAATGGCTTTGTTCTTCACCACAGATGGTCAAAAGGATGTCTTAGGGCTTGTTCTCTGGCTTGTTCCCACTCCCTCCTGCCTAGGACAGAAAGCAGATTTCAGCTAGAAGCCTCCCTTTGGTTACAGCTTTGCAAAACACCACTAGCATCTTGTCCATGGCTGCACTGGGATTTCTCACTGCTCCACATATATAGTGCAACCAACATACCTTCTAATAAAGACCATGAAGAGGGTGTTGGCATAGGAAACACAGGGCCAGATTCTTAGTCACTGTAAATAAAGCCAATGAAGAAGAGCTGATTGGTTCCCAAGCTGTAGGATTGGAAAGCTGTGGTTGTACTGTAAGCATATAATCAGCTGACTGACAAAAGGAACCTTTTGAAGCTCCATGCAATACAGCAAGACAGCAAGCTGCTACCTTCCTTTGATGTGCATGTATTAGTCGCTTGCTAGTGGTGCGCTTGGCCCTTTAAGGGATTGTTAGGGTAAGACAGGCCCACAGCAGCTATTTCCAAGATCACAGAGAGAAGCAAGCAGACAGGATGAGATGGGAGGCAAGAGGAAGCTCTGTGCAATTCAGTGCTCTGGCCAGTTAGCTCTGAATTGATTGGAATGTCCTATTGATTTCAGGTTTAATGGGGATGGCTCCTAGATTAAAATAACATGAGACACACAGTGCAAAGGGGCAGCCGAGAGGCAGCATTGGACATGAAGCTAATTTAGAAACTGAAATGAGATGGCTCAAGTCCTTCTCCCCTGATAAGGGGAGTCCCTTCTCCCATGCTCCCTCCTTTCCCACTGTCAGAGGTCACATGTTGTAAAGCCTACTTCACAGGTGAAATAAGTTGGGTCTTCTTGTGAAAGCTGCTGTGCTCTACAGCACCAGTCAGCAGCCTTCTGAGGCTGTGGACTAGAAAAACCCAGTTCTGGTCAGACACAAGAAGGTGGGTGATAGGGCCAGTTGCTGTGGCATGAAGAAGACACCCAAGCCAGCACTTCTCCCTGTGGCGGCTGGAGAAAGCAACTGCTACCAGAGCCCCATTGCCAAATGTTTCTGAAGCCCCATACCTGTGAGCCAGATTAAATGGCACTGTGGGCTTGATCGGGCTGTAGGACATATATTGCCAACACCTGGTGTAGAGCAGTGGGCATTCTGCAGGGGAGAACGTTTGAGCTGCCCAAACCCTTCTAAAGAAAACCAGGCAAAACCATAAATCCAAAGTAACACCCAGGGCAGGACCTGTGCCAGCCTAATTTAACCCATCTCAACACAAACCTCAGTGAACCAAAGCAATCAATTTCCATCCAGCTTTGGAGAGCCTATTCTACTTGGAAAGCTGTTATACAAGGGGACGTCTATACACCTTCAGACTACTGTTGTTAATGAGGGGTCTCCTTTAGCTGAGGTGGTAGAGGCCTGAGATTTTGAAGAAGGTGGGTCCAGATTCTGCCCCAGCTGATGCCAACAAGGTGTGCGAGGACATGGAATTGTCAATGAAGCCTAGGAAGGGAGTCACAGGGCAGTTGTAGTGAGGGGATGGGCAGCACAACACTGGGTTAACCAGGTTCAAAAAGAGATTGAACAAATCCAAGCAGGATAGGCCTGGCCCATTACAGGCATTAAACATAACAGATGTACAACCTCCAAATGAGGACTTCCTTGGAGAAGGACATAGGATACTTCTATCTGGACAGGTCCTCTTTCAATACTCTTTCCTTTGTCCTCCACACACTGCTGCTGAGAGGTGAAATACGAGGTAAGGTGGACCCGCTACCTGACCCACTATGGTATTTCTTAATCCTAACACAATGGGGAGCCTGTAGGTCATCAGAGAGGTGCACCACAGGGTCTTGGAAAGTCTTCTTCTTAGCAAGAGCACTGCAGCTCAGGATGGAGGTACACTGACACAATGCTCTTCAAGAAGCCACCTCTTGCAGAAAGTTTACATTCATGAAGAAGTTCAACATCACCTGAAATGTGCAAGTGCAGCTTGTAGACAACTGAGGAAACAGGTGTTCAAAGATTGTGGCATCAGATCTAAAACCAAGTTCATGGTTTATCAGGCGGTTGTGATCTCCACCTTACTATATGGAGCCGAGATGTGGACAACATACAGAAGACACCTCAAGTCACTGGAGAAGTACCATCAATGCTGCCTGCAAAAGATCCTTTGAATCCAGCGGGAAGACAGATGCACCAACATTAGCATCCTCTCACAAGCAAAAATCACGAGCATCAAGATGACTATCTAACATCGACTTGCCTGGGCCAGCCACATCAAACTCCTGAAGCAAATTTTATTCTCCTAGGTCAGTTAAGGTATGTGTTCAAGAGGAGGGCAGAGAAAGTACCTCAAAGCAGGGCAGAAAAAACACCTCAACTTGAAAAAAATGCAACGTCAACATTAACTTGTGGGAGGCTATCGCCCAGGACTGCCCCAAATGGAGGAAGAGTCTGCTGCAAGAATCAGAGTACTTTGAAACCTTACGAAGACAACAGGAGATGGAAAAGTGGGAGTGGAAGAAATAGCATATTGTGGACCAAGTCAAGAATCCGGAGCCACCCTCTCCACACAGAAACACTTGTCTGAGTTGCAATAGAGTCTGTTGATCCCAGATAAGCCTTATCAGCCATCTTTGGACACACAGATAAGACATTCATGGAAGACAATCATCCTTGACCGTGAGAGATTGCCAGAGAAGAAGACATGGGCACAGCTGGGTGGTGGGTATTGTCCCAGGCCTTGCTCTCACCACTGCTTTTTATCCACCTGTGCTAAATTCACTGTTAGCATTTCAGAGGAAAACATGGCTGCTTGATAACATTACCAGTGCAGTTCAGGTCCTACATGCACCCATGATCATGCACTTCTCATAAACATCAGGGAGCTCACATTATGTCCCAGAGACAGATTTCAAGCAAACAAGGCATGGTCAAGTGTGAGGCTATCCTACTAACTCTTATCACAGCGAGCTGCTGAGCTTTACCAGGTAGGCCTTTGATGTGAATTACTAACTCTTATCACACTGCTGGTGCTGAGCTGTGGTAAGGTCCAATGCAAGGTGTTTTTAGAGGGTTTTTCCACCCCCCCCCACCCCCAGAAGGTGCTTTGCAGTCTGGCCAGAAGGACAGCTGAGAATCTAGCACTCTGGGCCCACTCAATGAACATGATTATTATTATTTCTATCATGGCAATGACTAGAGGTCTTCACTGAAATTAAGTCCCCATTATGTCAGGTGCTGTACGAATCCAGAGCACGGGACTGTCCTCAAGACAAAAAGCTCAGTCATGTAGCTCAGAAGATACTAACCTTCTGGAAACACCATATGTCCTCTCTCCTTGACACACAGCAGTAAGTGACTCACCTCTGGAGTGAAGGTGGAGCTGTGCAAAGGGTTGGCTGGTTGAGGGACAGAGAGGTAGAAGGGAATCTCTCCTGATGGGCATTGTACCTCAGAAAATGCACAACACATTGGTGGGTTTCAGGAAGAAAATGAAGTGCTGTCATATAACAGCCAAAGCTGCTCAACAGACCAGCTGGAAGCATTGGAAGGAATCTTAAAGGAGAGCACGTTCTCAGTTTGTCCAGCCCTGATCTGAAGACCCACATGTGACTGGAATGAGCAGCTATTCTGTGCAGCGAGGAGGCCCCCCTGGTCCCTTGCCTGAACAGCCTTCCCTCCTTCTAAAGGTGGGACCTGTCAGAGGAGCACTGATCTGGCTGGAAAGATTTCAGCAGGTGCACAAAGCACCCAGGCTTGAAAGCAGCAGCCAGCCCTGCCCCACAAATGCAAGAGAGCTCCTCAGTCCCCAGGCTCTGAGTCCACCATGCCCCTCCCCCCCCAATCCCAGAGGCTGGCCCCTTTCATTAGCAAGTCTCAGTAAAATGGATCTGCATTTCCTCCAGTCCAGCTGAAACGGTCAACCCTGCATGCATCCGCGTGAGTGAGAGCCAGCCTGCAGAGCCCCAGTATACGTGTATTATTACACATGCACACAAACTGTATTCAGCATGCTCTGAATCACAGCACATCCCAGAGCCCAGTCTCATCCCCTTCGTTCCAAGTGAGCAGCTCAAAAAAAAACAAAACAAAAAAACAAAAAAAACCCCATCAAATTGCTTCTCTTGAATTTTTTCTGTGCATTTCCAAGCACTGGGGAATCCCACCATCCCCTGTGATTCCCAGGCAAGGGGGCGTGCCCAGGCTAAGGGAGCATGCCGAGAGCAGTGTTGGACTCTGGCCATCTCCAGCTGTTGGGATGGCTCCTGTGGGGGCCACTGACCCAGAGACAATTTACTGCAGCCCCGGGACCAATCTAAATGGTCAGGGACTGAACCCACCCCTCAGCCAGCCCTAGAGGGTAGGGAGAAAGCTGAGTCAAGCTGCTTTGCCTTGATCTCTACCCCATACAGGAATGAACCCAATGCATTTCCACACACAGTCAACCTTAATCTCTCCTCTCCGCAGTCCTACAGCATTCACTGCCGTGGGACTGGATTTCCTCAGGAAAGCTACAATAACTGCCAAAGGGAATTCATTAGGCAGATAACAGCATCCCATCCCATGCTCAGATCCTGACTGCTTGGGAGGGTAAAAAACAAAAGCAGAGCTGAAGCTCTCTCACAGTCTCCCTTGGGAGCAGTAGCCGCATGATATTACCAGCCTGATCCGTGCAAACTAGCCAGGCAATACTGAGCCATCCAATCCTGGTAACTGGGAGCGTGCTGTTGTAGGAGTCGACTGTAGGCAATGCTCCACAGGAGAGGTCTGGCATCTGGTATTCATTTTTACCTCCCCTCCCATGCAACTCTATCAACAACCCTCTTCATCGCCTTACCTTCACTGCCTGGACCTCATGAAGGTGCTTTGACCGAGATCAGAGTTGTTTTGTGCCCCATGGTGGTCGGTCTCCATGACCCCAGTACCTGCAGCAGTGACCTCTACATTGCCCCAAAGTAGAGTGAAAACTACACAAAAGGTTTAAAGGCAAGGAAAAGGCAGACACTACTACTTATGCCTGCCACAAAAGGAAACCCCCCTCCCCATTGCCCCGCAAGCCTCTCTTAGAGCAGTCAGCATCAGAGAGCAGGGTGTCTCTGTGCCTCAGTGGTACACACAGCGTACGCTGGAAGCCAAAGCACTGAAACTGGACTGGCAAGGAGAAGCCTGCATCGGCTCTTGGGCTGGATAGCCTAACACTCTCAGGCTTTCCATGTCTTTGATACACCTCTGAGCAGATTCCTCTGCTCAAAGCCAGGAATGCCCCAGGAGTCAGCTCCTCACCGCATTTCCTGCCCCGGAGCTTCCTCTGCTCCAGTCCCAGTCCCCCACATGAAGCTCCAATGCCCTAATGAGATTTTCAGGAGGGGTCTGCCTTCAGCTTGGGAGGCACAGTGAGACCCAAGGACATGCAGTCTGTTGGGGGTCCCCCACTTCTAAGCCCCACAGAACAGCAACAATACCAGGAAAGTTTCCATTGTTTTAGCTACCAGACCCCTCCACAACAAAGGGAAGCTTCTGAAGCTCTGGCTGCTCCTAGCCCTGGACAGCTGGGGGTGGTGGGAGGAAAGGATGAGAGAGAGAGAAGCCAGCATGCAGCAGAACACATGCACCCCATGAGCAACAGCCCCGGGGAAATGCCTGCCTTAGCAATCCTGACAGCTCCTGCCTGCTAAGGTGAATGGAGAGGCTGCGACTGACAGCGAGCGCTCCCATGGCACTTACCCAAGCCCAGAGTTTGGTGCAGCACTAATAACCTGCAAACTCTGCAGTTCAGGCCAGGCTCCTTACAAATCCATCCCCTGTGGCATATTCCCCCTGCAGCCCTCAGAAGCAAAGGGAGCCTTCAGTGGCTCCTGTAAATCAGCATCCTTGGTTGGTCCCCTCCCCAGTCCCCCTCCTTCTCCGCTGCTCCTTCCAAGAGGAAAAGAATGAGCTGGCTGCAGAAATGGATTTTTCCAAGAGATTGTTTCCGGGCTGAAGAAGTGGAGCTCCCCTGCTCCCATCCACACGCGCGCTGTGCTGCTGAGCCTCACTTGGTGCTGCTCTGAGATGTGTGGCAGTGCCCAACACTGCATTCATTCAAGCCCACCCCCTGACTGCAGGAGTCCCACCCCTGCAATGCTTGTGTCTTCAAGAAGTGAGTCCGGAGAGATCAGTTTCCCCCCTTCCCCCATCCTCCTCCTCCACCCCCTCCCCTAAGGAAGGGATCCCCACCCCCCCCAGGGATCAAAAGGAATCAAAGGGAGGTTGCTGATCAAAACAAAAGCAAAGCAAGGCTGTACAGGTGACGTGCTCCTTTCTTGGAGTTAAGACCTGGATTTTAGGTTTCCCAAAAGGTGGGGGTGGGGGAGGAATTGCCTTTAGCTGTGGGGGACACAGCAAGATCTTGTCCTCAGGCTGTGTACCTGTGCTTCCCGTCACCTCATCACTCAGGTCTCCATAGACTAATAATGAAAGCCAGTCCCTACCCTGTTCCCCTCCAAATCTTCTTCTGCTGGGCTCTGGGTACCTGGATTTGAAACGGGGATGCCTCTCCTTTAGGTGCACAGTCTGACTCCAAATGGTGCCCCCATCCTAGACATATGAACCCATGTGTGGGCCAAAGGCTGGATTGAAGTTCTTGGGGGTGGAAGGCTTCCCATTTAGCCCAGCATAGTTGTTCCCCGTCTGTGCTGCTGCATCTCAACATCACTCACCCTTGCCCTGCAGGAGATGCCTTCTGGACTGACAGGACAGTTTAGCCTCCATGACTCATGCTGCACTCAGCCTTTCAGCTGAAGCACCAAATCGTTCCAATGCTTTTTTCACAACAAAGAGACATAGTACCTAAGGTCAGGGCTGCAACCTTCAACATGGTGACATAGTTCGGTTGTGCTGGCCAGCACCCGTATCGGGCAGCAAAGCGTCATTCAGTCATTACTGATTCGTACTGAACTTGAACTGTCCCAAATGCAGAAAGCTCTATAATCCATTCCCAGTCAGTCTGCAAGCCTCTCTCTCATGGTCAGAGGCATCTCTTCCACCGTTTTCTAGCCTGCCATCATCTCTGAAATGTGAAATCAGAACACATTCTGCTCCTGGGCAGAGAAGAGCCTCATCTCAACACCACTACACCCTCAGTTTCACATATATCCAAGGTATTTATGAGAACCAGTATCCAAGTGCTCCACCATCATCTTTAAGAGACCTTGTGCATCTAAAGTGCTATCATCCCCATGTTAGAGGTGGGTAAATTGAGGAAGACAGCCTGCAAAACTCAGCCCAAGCTAATATACACAAGGTCCACAGTAGAATTATGACTTGAAGCCAAGTTTCCTAAGTCTTAACCCAGCACCCAAGAGAAGAGACTATCCTTGGTGTCATTCTCCCAGGTCTGGGCACAAATGGCAATGCTGCTCCACATCTACCCTGAATCTCAAGCATGTTCCTGAAAAGTCTGCCTCCCCACACTATGATTTCATCCACTTCCTTCCACCCTTCTCTTCCTTTGAAATCAAGCCTCTGAAATGTTGCTTATAGGGGGTCTTACACTTGCAAGGAAATGATTTCTCATGGGGATAAAAGTACGTGGGGAAAACACTGTGAAAGTAAGAAAAAAGTTCTTAAACATCAATGTATGGAAGATCCAGACTCAGCCTGGATCTACCCAATCCTCAGTTAGCAGCTCAATAGTAAATTCCTCCAGCAGTTACTACTTGGCTCTTTTGTTCCTCTCCCACCCTCTAGGTTAAAGCCAGTTAAGTTGATTGCAATGAATCCTCTGTGATGTGTCTTTGTCCCGGTTCCTGTGCTAGAATACTTGCTGGATTGTGTTTATTGCTGTTTTGTTAGCTTGCTCATTAGGGAAAATGATTGGGGAAACATTGCAGGGGAGGTTTTTGTTTGTCAACACAGGTCTGTAATATTTACTGTGTGTCACCTGTTCAGGCATTTGCCTCACAGGGTATTGTTCTGGATCCCTGACTGGCTGGCCATCAAACCCAAAGGGACACCCTTCTTTATCTGACACCTTCTTTATCTATCATTTAAAGACTTGCTTGCAGACACAACAAAGAGTGCTCTGGGCTGGCCTTGGGGGCCCCTCTTGGGAATACTTTAACTACTGACTCACTTTCTTAATGCCAAAGTGTTTTGCAATCTGGGAATTTTCAGTCTGATGCTAAACTCACTGAAGCCACTAACTCAGATGGAGATGTTGGAGTAGATCCTGCTGCAGTCCAGCAGAATGGGGTGTCAGGTATGATTTGCTAGAATGGCACATTGGGGTTGATTCAGCATTTTTCAGTTCCACCTCAAATCCTTCTCCCCATCTCTGCCACCCCCACCAGCCCCATGCCTGGATAAAGGAACATGGATGACAATTCTGGCACCACTGGACTATAGTGAACACCTCCCAGACTCAGCACCTCTAGAAAGAAAGGACAGTCGCCCTCTCCCCAGTACTGTTGAGCCAATGAACTTGCGGTGTTTTCTGTGTCAGGCTTCGGGCACCATTGGATTTGAATCATCTGAATGAAGCGGGATGTTTCTTATACGAGCAGCATTCCAGCGGGTAATATTTGACAGCTCCATAACAACAGGCCATGGCAGATCATGTTGGTTTCTATCAAAGGCTTGGGAAGAATTTCTGCACTAGCTTCCCTATTTAGCAAGAAAAAAAACCTGAAGCACAGAATAAGCAGAATGACTTGCACAAGGTTACAGGGTGAACAGGAAAACAGGAAGAGAGTGACATAGGTTCTCTGGAGTCATTAGGATTTGAAAGGCCTGGTTTAAACATGGACAGTGCTTTGGGCCAGGGGCCTAATCCAAAATCAGAAGAAGGTTTTCATTTCAGCTGAAGGAGGAGCAGATGTTTCAGAGGTCTGAGTCCATGCTGCTTGACACAGGTCTTTTCAAGGGGTCCAGCCATGCAAGTAAAAGACTGCAGGATGCATACTTTATGTAAATACACACTGGGAAATCCCACTAACAAAAACCACTTCTTGACAGGAGTACTGCAGGCTGCTGAGAAATGGCAAGCAAAAGGATGGCCACTTAACCATAGTAAGAATGACCTGTGGTCATCACTGAGCCTGTGAAACCACAGACATAAGCCTATGGCATCACATAGGTACATGCAGCGGCTGTGCAAATCATACTAGAGAGCAGGCACCAAACTGCACACTGCCTGTATCTTCTGACATGACCACATGCAACAAGAGAAAGAACCATTGCTAATACACAGTGAGTGATGCAATGACACTGGATTTATGACTAATCCTTCCATGACTGGCTTCTTCCTGCCTTTGCCATTTGTTTCTCATTTCCCTTATGAATCAAACAGCCCTGGACTAGAGGCTTCCTCTCTTCTATTGATTTGTAGTTAAACAGCCCAAGGAGCCCAAATCATGCCATCATCTCACTGCAGAGGCGCTGTTCCTAGCCAGCAACTTCACGCTAGTGCTCCTGGCACTCGCTCTTCCCTTGGGGAGATGGAAGTTACTGCACCATGAAGAAATCCTTACGTCTTAGCAGGTTTCCTCTGAAAGTGATGTCTCCATGGAACTACCAAGCTGGCTCTTGCTGTGGCACTGCTTTAAATTCCACTTCTCAGCAAGGCAGGTCTCCTTCTGCCTCCTGGAATGGGGCCATACCCTCTGGACACTGCAGACACTCATACAGGCAAAATGCAGTCAGGACTATCTAGAAGCTACAGACCTTACCTGTTGTGGGCTGGGCAGCAGTCACTTTGGTGGCACACTTCAGGGATGCAAAGTTTCCTGAAGCAGCTCTGGCTGGCTCCCTCTCATCTCTGCACCTATTGCCTCACAGTCTCTTCCAGTGCCAGCAGGCCCCACAGCACGTTCACCCACACCCTGCTCCTGCTGCTACCCCATGGATCTTTTTGCCATCCAGCTCCTACCTGCCTCTCATCTCAGTCAGTCCCCCTGAGTCCCTACCCTCCTTCTGTCTCCACATCATCACCATCTCCCTCTGGCCCATTGTTACAGTGCTCTCACTCCTTTCAGCTCCCTTCCTCTCTTCCTGGTAGACCTTCTGGTTCCCTCCTTGGAAGAGTTGGGATGGGCTAGCAGACTCAGCACTGCACCAGGACTACCAGCCCTGCACTCTCCTCCCAGCTTTGTCACTGCCCTTGGGCAAGTCGCATGGCCGCTGTGCCTTATTTTCCCCCCCATCTGCAAAATAGAGATAATACTACTGACCAGTTTGCGGACTATTTAGACACCACCATAGAACTGGGCTTTAATAATACAGGAAACCCTCACTATTCGCAGGTTCGGCATTCGCGGTTTCAAATATTCGCAAATGCTGAACCTGCTTCTTAAATGCACGTAAAGGAGCTCCTCAGGAGTTCTGCACTTGCTGCAGCTACACTCCCACTGTTGCCAAAGCAGCCATGCCCCCCACACCTCCAGCTGCCAGGGGCACCGAGTTCATGAACATGGACGGTGTTCATGAACGCAGTGCCTTACTTGCAGATTTCGCCATTCACGGTGGATACGAGAACGTATTCCCTGTGAATAGCGAGGGTTGCTTGTATTCCTTCTTTCATAGATTCATAGATGCTAGGGTCAATGGATCATTGAGTCTGACCCATGCCAATGGCAGGAAAAGGTGCTGGGGTTAGATGACCCCATCCAGGTGCTGTCCAGACTCTTCTTGAAGACCCCCAAGGTAGGGGAGAGCATCACCTCCCTTGGAAGCCTATTCCAGATTTGGGCAACCCCTACCATGAAGTTCTTTCTGATGTCCAACTTAAATCTGGTCTCTGCAGGTTGGGGCCATTGTTCCTGATTATTCCAAGGGATACCCTAGAAAACAGAGCATCTCCTATTTCCTGCTGCTCCCACGTGCTGAGTTTGTGTACTGTCACAAGGTCTGCCCTCAGCCTTCTTTTGCAGCCTTCCATGGTGCTCCCTCCTTGCTGAGTGGAAAAGGGTGACCTCCTTCCCGCAATCCAGTTACTTACCTGATTTTCAGGCTTTTCCCAGTTGTTGCCAGCAGCTAAAACTTTCCTCCTCTGCTCAGACAGTTTGTGGCTTGTCCACACATACAAACATGCCCATTTACCATGACATTGGTTAAATTGTTGCAAAAACAGGTGTGGGGGTCCTGTCATATCAATAATGAGCACTTAGCCAAAACTTGCGGTCCTGAGGATTGTTTCTATTCAGAGGAAGAACAGGAGGCGACTGTGAGGAACCCTTGATTGTTCATGAAGAGTGGGGAAAGTCCTGTGTCCCTGAACACATCAGGAATCAAATAGCAGAAGTGTCTTTGCAAGTCCCATTCAGCTAGCACCCCATCCAAAATGCTCTCTAAACCGTTTTCAAGGCCAAGTGCCCAGAGCTTTGTCAGGCTGGATCTATTTGTTTCTTGCACAGATCAACAGTCAGCAAAGATGCTTCTGCTTGCTTTGAGTGCCATATTTGTCTAGTTTTGAGGTGGAGGCTTCTTGTGACTATTTTTAATAAAGGGCAATGACTAACTCAGCACCTTTGAAGATTAACTCAACCCATGACAATACAAACCCAGCCATTACCGAGTTAGCTCAAAGTGAATAGAAGCAGGTTTAAACTAAACTGAAACAGGCTGCTCTCCAAACTGAAACGGGACTACCTCATGAGGGTAGCATGGAAAGGGTTTCCAATGCAACCCCCCCTCCCCCCCCCCCCCCCAAAAAAAAACCCAGAAAAAAAATCCAACCCAACCCTGAATGAAAGGAAATGTTTTCACTTTGTTTGAATTTATCCTCATTTTTCAATTAAATGAAAGAAAAACTTTCATTTTAAAGAGATTGTTTTGTTTTGGTCCTAGTCAAGGGAACAAAACTGAATATTCTCTTTTTATTTAAAAAAACAAAAAATAACAAAAGCCAGAGGCAGGTGTGGGGGGCAGTCACCTGAAATGAGTGTTGGCCAAACCTTCCTTCTGCTTTGCACAGTGCATGACGCGCAGGGGCCTGAGGAAAGGTCTCATTAACTTGCTAGGGAGTCTGCAAGGCTTATTAGCAAGCCCAGTTCAACCCTATTGGGCCCCTTCAACTGGCTCCGAGGAAAGAGGCATCCTGTTTGGCCTTCTCCTTACTCCCACTGCCAGGCTAATGTATAGGAGGCATCCTACATTGAGCTGCTTAGGGAAGAGAGAGAAAATCCAATACTTGTGTGAGTCTAGGAGGGGAGTGAACAAAAAAGTTGATTAATGTTTCCTATATACAGCAGCCTGCAATTAAAAAGTATATGCACACCTCAGCCAGGACTCTTACAATAACCAGTAAAGAAGAGCTAGAGGGGAGGGGAGGGGCAAGTACCTGGGAAACATGCAATTCCCCAGGGGATTGAAGTTATTATGCCCCCCCTAAGTTTTCAGAGGTTAGCACAAGGCAAGCTCAGACAGTAACAGGCATCATGGTAGAAGTTTGCTCTGTCCAAGTACGCCAGAGCTTGCGTTCTCCTCTGGCTCCAAAATTACCAGTACAGGATGTTTCCTCATCTTAACATCCCATAACCCTGTATCTAGGCCTCCAGATTGCTGGGGTACTATACATTCAGGCACACCAGCCTGGCTTGGAAAAGACAATCCACAATAATTAACGCCCCCCACAAGCAGTCATGCAACTGAGGTAGGGGAACCTTCCCTGGGAATTATTTTGCCTGGGCATTTTAAACTGCCAAGTGTTATAGGGTCACCTATGCCAGAGAGACTGGGCACTCTCCTTAGCAAGGAACACATTTGGACAGAATGACTTGGAGAGACTTCCCCACTTGTCCACACTCACCCAGCTGCTGCCTTCCCTATGTGCACATGCCTAAATGCAGCCCTGTAGCAACTGCAGAAGATGCTGTAGACTGGCTTCCAAACATCAGACATGCCTAGCCATAAACCCCACCCAATCCATTCTTCTCCCCAGATACTCCCAGTGTGCCATCAGCTGGAGTCACAGCGGTCTGTAGAGGCCACAGGCTGCAACCGCATTCTGACCCAGACAAGAAGTGCGAGGATGCGACAGAGACAGGTAGGTGTAATGGAACTACTGAATGCAGGATGCTGAGCAAGCCCTGCCAACAGCATGTGAGGGGTGCATGTGTGCAGGGAGCAGAAGTGTTTAGAAGGATGAGTATCTGATTTGAATCTCCAGCAGCTGGAGTTTAAGGACTAGAAGGCTCTTGCTCTTAATCTGAGTTGCAGGCGAGGGAGGGGAAGGGGAAGAAAGAAGGGTGCTTTCTCCTATGACATCCCTCTGGGATGGAGAAGAATCTCCCTGTTACTTCCAAGCCATGTGGGGGATAGGGTTAGATTGCAGGGAGGCCTGTTTCATAGAGTGCCTAAGTCCATTTGAATCTAGCCCTGGGCATCATGCTGCCGATTAAAGCTTGTACAGCCACGAAGCGAGTATCTATAGATTCCTACCACTGTTTCTGCTCCTTCTTCTGGTCTCTTCTTCTCAGAAAGCAAGAGTCCAGCTCACCATTATAGCAGTTTGCAGTTCCAGTCCAGGCACAGAAACAACATGATGTAGCCAACCACAACCCACCCACGCAGATCAGACTAAGAACTACAGCAGAGCATCACACAGTCATAGCAATCCGCAGTGGGGAAGACTCAGGGAAATGCATCTAATTAACAGAAGGCAATCACAGTTCATTCAGGGACAGTGTGCCTGGGCAGGAAAGGAGGTAAAATGCATTTAATACATTTATAGCAAATTATCCTCTTCACTCTCCTAATGGATCCTGCCTGGCTTTGGGGCATAGTTTAGATTCTAGTTCTCAACAAACTATCAGGTCCATTCTCCAAGTACATGAAGCCACCTAAAAGTTACAGGATGGTTCCTATGCCAGGCTGTGCAGCCTCTGGATGTAGCTTCAGCAGGTACAATTAATTCTAAACCTAATTTGTAATGGACAGATCTTATATCAGCACCTTTTAATTTATACTTGACAAAGTAGAGTGTGAAACAGCACTGGCAAGTCTGTTCTACTAGTACCCTCTTGTGGCTACAGGGAGCACAGTTACAAGTAGGCCTGAATACACTGGGCTTAACTAAGGCTCATCTTTAAGATAGTTTTATCCTTTCTTTCCAAGCAAAATATTTCAATAGCCTCTAGGAAAACAATTACTTTTTAAAATAAGTCTTTCTACAAACCGTTACTATTCTCTTAGAATTCCAGTATTTGTACTTAGTAATTTCTGGGAGCCCCAGGCAGGGGTCAGAGGCTTGGAACAAACTGTATGACAAATGGTAACAGCAAAGCCTGCTTTTAAAGCAATATTGACTGAATCCATAGGCAGAGGGAAGAGGGAGCCTTTGGTTTGGCCTGGTCTAAACAGGAGTTGAATTACTTTAAATCAGGCAGCATCATTCACAATGAATCGAGTTAAACCAGCACATCAGACAGATAGTTCTGAACCTGGCTGACAGAGGTTGGCTTTGGATCAGTACATCTGCAGGTGCAGGCTAAAGTTATCAAGTAGGGCAAAAGCCCACTCAAGCCTGCTTGGCCCATTTGGATAGTATGGTAATGTCATGGAAAAGTTTGTAACCAACACTGTAGAAGGGAGCTGTGGCTGACTGCATTTGATTCCCCAAACCCAAAGGCCTAGTTTGTTTCCCGCTGGGGTCACTGGGGGAAGAGGCAACCTTTCATCAAGTCCAGAGCAAAGCTCCAACTCATGTCTCTGAATCCACAGCAAGTCACAGGAATTGCTCTGCCACCTCAGCCTACAGGCTAAGCTAACTGGATGCAAGTGTTTTTAACCAAAGCAGCTTTGCATTATACCCATATTTAGATAGGACCTTGGACACCCAGGAGGATTCTGGTTACAGCAAAATATTCAATGGAACAACTCGACATCTGGAAAAGAGGCTTGGCTGATGATAAAACAGGCCAGACTAATAGCAGCACCAACTCCTATACCACGCTTTCCACCAGAGATCTCATACAGATTAAGGTCATGGATCTCATTAGAATAGATTCTAAAATGGTTGGAAGAGGTCACAGGCAGCAAGCTTAGCCCCACCACGCTAGGTAAAACTATTTAAAAGAAAACAAAAACCCAGCTCAGGCACATCCAAGCAGCAGGCACGGCTCCTTTGATTATAATTATGTAGCCAGCAGCTTAGCAACCTGTGGCTTTCAGACTTCTTGTCGTCTAACTGCAGGCCCTGCTTGAAGGAGCCATCAGGGCTGCTATTCTTCAGCCTGTAATACTATTACAAAGCAGAGGATGCCCGCGCCAATTGGTAATGGAACTGCTGCATTTCTGGGTCAGCCAGGGGATCTCAGCTAATGAAATACATCAATTCAGGCTCAGTCTAGTTCTCAGCAGACAAATACCTGCACAATGAGCACTACTGCAACTAGCACCCAAGCTCAGAGAAGCCACCCCAGAAAGGTGCATCAAGTTAGCTTAGCAGACAGGGACAGACCCCAGTAAAAAGGAAACTGTGCTGATGGGATGCTGAAAGACATGCAGGCCCCTGCTCCAATTCATGGAGCTTTACACAAGTTCCCTGAAGTGCTCTATAGGGGAGCATTTTCATCTGATACCTCAATTGATGTGGGTTAATTTGTTGCACAATCAGCCACTTTAAAAAGTGCTCTGCAGCTGTGCATGTGTGTCATAGCACAGCTCTGCAGTACCTTCAGGGGGTTGACTGCACAAAAAATATAACTTTTGTCTGTGCCCCTTGTTGTCTGTGCTGCAGCTGCTAGTCTCCCCAGTACCTTCTCGCAGCATCTAGATTGCAGAGGAACTAAATAAAAGGGGTGCTCCATGTTACAGAGGTCTTAGGACCAGTCTCAATGTTCCATGGGAGCTGCTGAGCTCTCAGGCTCCTCCTGTTAGGTGAATCAACATGGTTATCTCAGGTCTAGGCTGAGCTAAATACCCAGACCTGTGGTTCTGGTTTCAGAGCAGCTATGGCACGTTTGTCACACGACTCTCCAGCTCTCATAAAAACAAACACTATTTATTCAGAAGCAAAATGTTTCAGAGAAAACAGGTCCTAAAAAAAATAAGACAGAACAAAACCTGAATCACATCAACTCATTAAAAAGTAGATGGCTTTTAACTTCCAGGTGGTCACCCATATTCCACATAGGGACCAGGCAGGTGCATCAGTCTTATGGCTCCCTTCTTGGATCAAGCAATCTTTCCTCTTCTCCAGATCAGGGCTGCTATTATCCAAGTCTTAGGACCTCTCTCTTCTTGTATCTTATCACCAAAATTAAACTGGCCTGTGGTTTCTCCTGGGACAGGGGTGGGAATGGGCAGGGTGAAATTTTGAAGGCCTCATTACCTTCATTGTCTCTGCCTCAGAGATCTTCCTTAATTACCCCCTTTGGTTGCTGTACGAAACATTCTCTAAGTCAGTGGAGGCCCATTTTTGTGGCAGGTGTGCTATAAGGCAAGTGCCACTCCAGTCCCCTTCTCCTGCTTCCTACCCTGTCTGACCTGCTGCCCTGACCTTTTACTCCTTGGCTGATGCATTGCATGACGCAGAGGGTACCCACGCTATTTGCGGCATACATGCCATGAGTTAGATACTCCATATTCTAGGTTATCCATCAAAACAAACACAATCCCTACCAAGCCTGCAAATCTTCATAACATTGAGACAATGACTTTTAAACATCCCACAATGATTCTTCTGCCTGGGAAAGGTGCTGAGCACTTGAAAGTTTGCCTCAAAAGACTGATCTTACTCAGAAGCATACAGTGCAGGGTCCGATTACTGCCCATGTACACCTAAATACCTTATTTAGTTCACCGAATCAAAGGAAATGCTTGGGATAACACAGGGAAAAAGCAAGTCCATTCAGTGCCAGATCAGCTTGTGGCTCTTGCAGCATGCATGACAGTGCTACTATAAGACTATAAGAAAGAACTGTCCAGGTCCAAGGCAAAAGAGAAGAGTTCTGTATTAGGAGACCAGGCGCCACTGCAAAGCCTAGCACAGAAAGGAATCACAGCAGAAGCACATATAGGTAGCAGATGTGAGCGCAGACTTGATGGCCCTTGGCCTAGGAACAGACCTTGCATTTTTCCCTGGATAAGTTGTGCCTGTTTGTCCCAGAACAAAAATATCTTGGGATAGGCATATATATGCATTGCCCTTCTAATCAGGGTTTAGTGAGTGGCTGAATGCACTGATGCTTTTCTGCCATTGATTTAATGATGTAATCCTGTGACAACATATATACTGTGATATACTATGCCCTATCACAGCACAAATTGTCACTACCTCTTATCCAGGAAGCTTTCTTTCCCAGGATTCATCCCAAGACAATGGACATGGATGCAACTGCACCTCGTCCTGGGATAAACTTGTTCATCCCAGGCCAAGTGTGATATCTGCTAGCAACACTGGAGGCCTGTAGGGGCTCATAAACCTACAAGAGTTCTGCCTGCACCTGCTACCACATGTGCACTCAGGTGAGGATTCTCCAATGCAGAGGGATAGCCAGGATGTTATTTAATGATCACTTCCTGACAGTCCATTCTTTCCATTCCCAGCAACAGAACAGCCACGAGAATGGCAGGCCCAAGCTAGGGTTACAATATTTCCAGTTCCAAGAAAGAAGATGCCTGTTGCGCAGGGTGGTGGAAGGGATATATGATTGTGGGGGGCAGCGATATGCCAGTGCTCTGCCCTTTCTGTTGCCCCTCACTCCCAAGCCACAGCCCCCCAGCCCTGCCAGCGCCCCTCACTCCTGACCCACAGTCCCCTGGTGCTAGACAGTATCCCACACTCCCAACCCACAGCCCCCTCACTTCCTGCCCTGCTGGTGCCCTTCACTCTGGACCTGTAGCCTCCTGCTCCCTCCAGCATCTCCTAGCTGCACCACCCCTGCAAGCAAGGGCACTGACCCCAGTGCCACCAGGCAAGCCATGCAGCTCCCTGCCACCCCCAAAGGGCCCCCTTCCCTGACTGGAGGGGCAAGCATGTCCTGTACCCCCTGCAGACCTGGTGGCTGAACAGCTTCCCCCAGCACTGGCAGGCACTTGCCCCCCTCTCACTGCCATCACCATCCCCAGACAGTCCCCAAGCCCTGTCCCTCTTTCCCCTCCAGACTTTTATACATCCAGCTGTCAGGGCTGCTCCCAGCACCCTGCCTGGCTGCATACGGGCCACGTCCATGCAGCACCTTGCTTTCATTTGCATCCCCCTCCCGCGGCCATCTCCTTGCTAGGGTAAGCTGGAAAAAACTTTGAAGCTGAGCTGACCAAAATCCCAGACATTTGATCATATTTAAAAACAAACAAACGCCCAAACAGATCGGAGGATCCAAAGAAGAGGCCATGTCTGGGAAAACCCAGATGTATGGTAACCCTAGCCTAAACAGCATCTTAGGACGTGCCCTCCCTTGTACATGTTCAGCCCTAGGCAACCTCCATAGGGAGGAGGTCACTTATTTCTTATGATTTAGGTTATCTACTAGGAATCCTAGCTACAAGAATACATGGCAAGGGTAAGGATAAAGGGCTATGGTAAGGGCCTAACATTTCAACAATCTCTCTTCCCTGTTTCTATTCTTTAGAAACTCTTTTTAACCCCAGGCTTACTTGCTTGATGTTCTAAGAAATCAGTCTAAGAAATCAGTCATGAAAATTTAGGGTGGAAGGGAATCAGGCCTGTCAGGCCAGGTCTTTCTATCTGGTACCAGGTAAACCATTACAGCCTGTTCTCTGGTCAGGTTACTGGTGAAACAAATCAGTGCCCCACCTGGGCTAGCCTGAGTGAGAAGGGTGTGTGGACACGCAGCAGGAATAAAAACAAGTCTTCTCATAGGGTGGATGACCTCCCTGAGAATCAGTGGCCATCCATACCTGGAGAAAAGATGGGCGCCACCAGGTCACTTTGCTCAAAGAAACACCAATGATGCAAAACAACTCAACTAACCTCATATTAGAGTGATCGATGCCTGGGTCTGAAATGACTGCATCCAGTGTGGAGTGGAAGACAGTTGTTATAGCATCTGAGGTGCCCCAATGGATGCAGTGGCCTTGGGACTGACTTGACTTGAATGGAGTTAAACTGAACTGTAAGAACATAAGAAGTGGCAAACTGATTCAGATCAATGGTTAATCTAGCTCAGTACCCTTTCTCCAACGGCAACAGAAGTGGATACTATAGAAGAAGAGCACGAAACTGGATAGGTCTAGTGATCTATCCCCTAATTCGTTATCTTCTCTGGAACCCACCATCATTAGAGATGGCAGAGGAAACAGCTCCAATCATTCTGTTCAATATCCATTAATAGATCAATCATCCATGAGTTTGTCTAGTCCCCTTTATGAACCTGGCTATGCTATCTGCCCCTACCACTTCCTGTGGCAATGAATTCCACAAATTAACATGCTGTATAAAGCGAGTACTTTCTTGTAAGTTTTAACCTGTCTCCTGCTAATTTCAGAGGGTTCTCCCTAGATGTAGTATTCTGGAACTTTGTAGTGAACAACAGCTCCCTGGTCACTTGATTCACATGCTTTGCGATTTTTATAGATCTCTATCATATCCCCTCTCTACCATCTTCTTTCTAAAATCAAGTTCTATCCTTTGTAGTTTCTATATTCCCCTGATCATTTTGGTTGCCCTTTTCTGTACTTTCTCCAATTCTACTACATACTTTTTGAGATGTGGGGACCAGAACTGCATAATATTCAAGACATGGGCACACCATGAATTTGTACAGTGGCATGACATTCTGTTTTGTTTTCAATTCCCTTCTTAATGATGCTCAACATTTTACTGGCTTTTCTGAGTTGATTCAATGAGCTGACATTTTTAGAGGACACAATGCTCCAAGGTCCCTTTCCTGAGTAGTAACAGCTGGTTCAAACCCCAACATTGTGTACATATAGTTGAGGTTATTTTTCCCTAGGTGCATTACCTTGTACTTATTGACATTAACTTTCATCTGCCATTTTTCTGCCCACTTAGCTTGGTGAATCTTTCTGCAGTTCCTCTCCATTAGATTGGGACTTGACTCAGAATAATTTGGTGCAATCTACAAACTTGCAGATTTCACCATGCACCTGCATTTCCAGGGAACTGTCCCCTTTTAATAGGCACAGAGGCATACTGAACTGGCTACAAAGATGATATTCTTCAAGTTGTACTTGCCTGCAGGCCCCAACTTTTGTCTTCTTGGACACTTATAACAAGATGCAGTCTTCTGTACTAGGGCCTAAATGCAAACCCTTTAGAAGCTTGTGATCAACGACTGGAGTGCATGCCTAGAAAGGGCAATTTGCATGCAAACAGGCTTCGAGCACCATAGTGCATTGGACCTGCAAAAGCAGAAGGATATTAAAATTTTTTATTTATTTTTTTTATTTTTTTTTTTTAGGAGGGACACAAAAGTTTTTATCCAAAGACATTGCAAATGTCAACTGTTTCCTGCCTTTCCTCCCTCAAAACACAGAAACAAGATGGCTGATGTTTCCAAGACATTGTAATAAACAATTTCTTTGCATTCTCTCATTATTTAAGCTAGGATGATTGCTGCCAGCTGAAGACATGGTGACAGCACTAGACAGGCTCTAGCACACACTACTGCTGACTCTGGCTGAAATTAACAGGAGTTGAAACTCCAAAGCAACAAGCAGGTTTAAATCCCAAGAACAGCACCTCAACCATAATGGAAAACCCCAGGTCAGTTATATACGAGTATGTGACCCTGCACTGGCAGGGCAAAGGTTAGGTATGGGCCAAAAGATCTGGCAGACTGTAAAACTTCTACCATCTCTACGTGCATTAATGGATTGCAAACCCACAGGGCATCTGTTGTTTGACTCTTCCCACACCGTTATCTGTGCCGTATCAACTGAGATGGCACAAACTTTGAAGCATGGATCTCCTTTCCAGGAAATTGCCACAAAACACAAATATTTTTCTGAGGCAAGAGAATTTTAAACAAGAACAATAATTCATGTGGAACCAGCCCTTGCATATTACCTTGCTTTTATATCAGCAGTATAAACCCTGAAAATATTAAAACTGGCAGCATGCCCATACTAAACTCAGCATGGGCTGGGGTGCTAAGCAGGACTGAGTAGCAATAGACTTCCTGTTACATTCATTTATGCTTAAATAATTTTAATTATGATTAAAACAAATCTTCACCAGGGTAGGAGGCAGACAGAAGTTGGAGGAAAGTTCAGAGATTCCATTTATAGGGTGTTTACGGTGATGAAGCTCCAGTTAGTCACTCATTTTCTGGGCATTGGTGTGCACTAATGCCTCCCCAGCAAGCCAGCGGGAATAAATAGTACATTTATTTGAGGTGTCCAACCTGGTTTGGGTGTTAATCTAGTTTAGGAGAGAAAAGCAATGTTTTCATCTTGCCAAAAAAAGGAAAAGCAGGAGTGGAAGACGACACGACAAGACAAGACATTTTCTAGTGTCCATTGCAGAAGGCATGCTGGATGCCCAGATGGTATTAGAACGAGGGTGTCAAACAGCACCTGGGCCAGATCTGGCCTGTGGACCCAGATCATACAGCCCTTGGAGCTGCCTATGGGTTTCAGAATGACCCAAAGACAGCATTCAGGGTACACCAGACAGCCCCATGCAGCACCCGCTTCAGCTTGCATCCTGGAGAGAAAAAATGGCTGTTGTATGCAGCACAGCCTAAGTGGCCAAAGCAGAACTGTGCTGCACATGGCACCCAGTCCAGCTGCTCCAGGGAACCTCCTGGATCTAGAATACAGGGCCAGTCTGTGGGTCCAATCCAGCCCACAAACCAATTCTGAGAGATTCGTCCAGGCCTGGGACCAGATGAGTTTGACACCCCTGTATCAGAGCATGCCTTTCACAGGCCCTCAGGTAGAAGAAAATGGAATATGCATCTGACTGAGAATAAAAGCATGAATTCACATTTTAGATTCTAGAGCCAGGAGAGATCATAGATACTCATAGGGAAGTAGGACTGGAAGGGACCTCCAGAGGTCATCTAGTCCAACGCCCTGCCTGCCTGAGGCAGGATCATGCCTATTAAAACCAACCTATATAAATTAATTGTCTCACCTCTCACAAAACTACATAATGCACCCAAACAAACTCAAGATATACCACCCTAATCAGCCACAGCTAAAGCAGTAGGACCACAGCAGCCAACATTTCGCTGCTCCAAACTTTGTTAAAACATGCTCAAGAGATCCTTGGAAGAGGGTCATCCCCCAGCCTCTGGAGTGGAAGGAAAAACCCTCCATAGTCCATACCAATCTGACCATGGGATAGAAATCCTCCCTGACCCAAATATGGCAATCAGTCTGACCATTAAATCTTTATCTGGTCCTGACATAATAGAACTTCACTAAATTACTTCAATATTGATCCCAGCTAACTAAGCTAGAGGCATCCAATTTTGATTTGAAGGCTTTGAGATGGAAAATCCACCACCATTCCACTGGTTGAATCTGGATTTCTGATTTGACAGTATCTGAGCAGAAACCTCCTGACAAGGTGCTGCAAATCTTTATCAAGGTGACTGAAGCATTGGTAAGAGAGGAATATAGGGCAGTGAAGCACTTGAGAGAGATCGCAAGAAGAACAAGTGTTCACAGTTGTTTGAAAGTTACAGATTTCTACTAGATCATAGACAGATGCCAGCAGTTGGCAACGAAAGCCCTGACAGGTGGAGTCTAGGGAAACTGGGTGGTGATCTGTGTGACAACTCACAACCTGGAACAACTACTGAAATTAAAAAGAGGTGATCCTCTGCATTCACACCAGTGACCAGGCTGCCTGCAAAATATAAACAGAGGCAGCCCCAGAAGCAGAAAAATCAAGAGCATCAGGTCACTCCTAATGTTAGCATGGGCTGTGCGCAAGTACTCTTACTCAACCCTGCATTCGTTCTACCCCATAACAAGAAACTTATCCTAGGTAAAATTTCCTGAACAAGTTACAGTGCATTACTAGACAAGGAAAATACACCAGAAGGCTAACTTAATAAGAGAGAGGTTAAGCTTGGGAGTTACAAAACAGAGCAAGGGATATACTTCATATCTCCAGTAGGGACAAAGCTGCAGTTCTTTCCATATATCCACTTACCTTTAGACAGCCTTCCTGGTCAGGTCCAGCAGTATTCCTTCTGTTCCACACCTGCTTACTCCTTTTGCAGCAGCCTCATACAATGGTGAATCAGAACATTCAGGAGTAGATTTCTAAAAGCAGGTTAGATTGCAATGGCTACAGATTTTCAGCAATGCAAGACCTCCCAGGAATAATGAAAATGTGAAGTTACGTTTGCTGTGAAAAGCCCAAGCAGTTTCACTTTCTGGTTATAAAGATCACACTTGCAATTCAGAGCGATTTCATAAGCTTAACTTCAACATGAAAAAAAAAACATTAAGACAGGTGAAGGGACATAAAAAATAAATAAATAAAAGTGGCCATGGAAGTTTTCTGGATAAGTTTGTTGTATTATGGACTGCTACTCCAGTTTACCCTTCTACACAAGGGCATTTTCAAAAGCACTCTTATTTTACAGGAATACATACTAAGTGCCGTCTCCCATAACCAGTGATCAGAAACAACACACAGACACGGACTGTACCAAAGAACACACCAGCAAACATTTGTTGTTTTATTACATTTGTTCAGTTATCCAGGTTAATTGTAAACTCTTGTTTAAATGGGTATAGATGGACACAAATTAGTGCTTTGCACAGTAGGTCAGTTTCAGAATTATTAGAAAATTGGTATTTTCCACAAAAGCCTCAAATTTTACACAAATGAGTCCTCAGGGAGGAAGGGGTGGAATTCTATTTTTACCATCAGAATTATGAAACAGATGTGGACATTTTTAGCCCTCCACTCCCGCAAGTAAAATAATAAAAAAAGAAGATAGATTGGTTACCTCGAACAACCCATAAATGGAAATGTATTTACGTGATCCTGGCTCAGTTGGGACCTCACAAAGACGTGTATACTAAGTATCACCTACCAAAACAGTCAGTCAAGAGTTCATAAGACTGGCATAAATAAATCTGAACAAGTTTAAAAATTACTCAAGGGTAGAAAAGGACTATGAAATAAGTGACCAGCTCAACTCAGCAACTGCCCATTTCTTAAGAACTCGTTAACATCTAGTTATACAGTCATAACATTCTCCATTAAATTACAGCAGATAAATCCCAAGGTTTTAACAGCAGCCGTCCATGAACTATACACAGTGCAGTCTGCACACTCAAGGAAGAAGCCTCATGTGACCTTTGATACAGATCAACCTCCTCTCCCTCTACTGGTCAGCAGGAAAGACAGCCTCCACCATTTCTGCCTCCTTGGCTCTGAACCCTTGCTTCATTTGTTGAGCACATTCAATGTATTCCTACATCAAAATTTCAAGTTAAATCCCATCACGTTTGCCAGGACCCATTGTTTTGGATTAGAAAATATTTCAGTGCTCTGTAAACATGGGAGAAGTGTCGACAGTGTGCTATTCAAGTATGAGACCAAAATGACTCAGATTTGTGTGCAGTTTTGCTGCAGGCAGCAGCTTTGGCATGAGTATCCTGCTACTTTTGAAAGTCAGGCCACAGTTCTTTCAATCTTTAGCTTTTATTGGTTCCATATTTACTTTTTGCTGGACAGAACACTACTCAGAAAAAGTAGTGCCTCAAGTGGCGTTTAAGAGAGAGATTAATTTGATGTATTTCAGGAAAAACGTATCTGTCTTTCAACTCAAGTTAGTCTATTATATGGTTCAAGTAAAGTCAGTTATGTTAGAGGCCAGCTGGATGATCTAGAGCAGCCGCTCTCAATCTTCTTCAGCTGTGACCCCACTTCTAATCTGAGCTTGACTGCTATAACAAGAACTGTGGGGCTGGCCAGTGGCACTTAAGTGCCATTACCTTATCTGTAATCACAATCCTTACCTTAGGAACCACTGATGTTAGGGCAATGGGTTACAACTATGTTTGGGAAGAGTAACCCTGCAAATGAGCCACAGGTGTCCCACTTTGTTCCAAGATGCTCAGTTATTGGCAAGAATGCCAGATAACCAGGTATGAGTTATTCTCTCTCATGATACACAACAAAGTGACAGAGCATGAGAGAGCACATCAGGCCCACTCGGGGAACCTAAATGTTACCAAGCTTATTGTGCAAAGACAGATCTTTTCCAGTTTGCTTAGGGTTGCTGTAAGTTTGAAGCTTACTTGGAAAGGAATGAAACAATTTAGAACTTAACCTGCCTTGCAAAACAAGTGAAGAAAAGTCATGTTTAAGAATAAGGCAAATAAAATAACTGAATGCCTTGAGGGAGAGCAAGTACCAGTTTTCAGCTTGTTTTTACTCCATCAGGCTAATGAAACACAGGTTAAATGAAGTTTAAAGAAGGAAGCTGTGCTGAGAGATGACCAGGATAAAAAAAGATCTAAGAGTAGCAGTTTTCTGTATAATCAGAGTTGGGAGGTAATAGAAAACGGTCATCAGTTGCCCCACAGTAATATAAGCCAGCTTTGAGAAAGACAGCCAACTCAGCACTGCAAGAGCTGTAACAGTAGTGGACTGTATCATATTCTGTGCAAGTTATGCAACTTGTTCTCACGCTTGTCATATAGTTACATTTTTTCCAGTAAGTTCAGTCTCTGAACTCCTGCTAACTAACAAAGGAAACTAACATTACATAGTTTTTACTCCACAGTCAAAAGTTTCAGCAGAAATGCAACTTATTTACCATGCCCTGTATAAGTACTCCATAGGATGAGCGCTCCTAATGCTCCGAACATTGTTAAAACAGAAATATCATGGTTTACCAGAAACAGGGTCACAGGATTCCCTTTGCCCTTGGTTTAAAAGCCACCCCCCAAGATTCTTAGTTTTCCAAGAGACACAGATATACACTTAAAACACATTTGACCAAAGATCCCTTCTTGCTGCAACAGGGTTGGTTCCGATGTCGGTCTACTGCAGACTTTCTCCAACTGACTAGACATAAGAGAACAGGGTCAAGGTGGCATCTTCTCCAAGAGGGTTGTCACATGTTGTAAAACAATGAAAGTTACAAACTAAGACAGACAAGACTGAAAGCGTCAAAACAGGTCAACTTGAGCATGACAGGTAGCTTCTACCTCTTTCTTACTGCTCAAGTTCAAAGTTTTCCTTCTCTCAGTTCATTCCCACTCTGTTCATCCAGTATTGGAGAATGTCTATCACCGTTGCTTAAGCATTTGTCCTTTTCATGTCTGTGTTCTTGCTTTTGTCGTCTTATCTCCTTATACCGCATGGTGATATCACTTTAAAAAACCCAAATAAACATAAGACTTCTTAGTTGATTTATCCAAACATTTACCTTTAGGTTAGCAAAGAAAACTAGTGCAAATTTAATTGTGGGTGTAATTACAATCAGGATA
Source organism: Caiman crocodilus (assembly GCA_030014935.1). Taxonomy (NCBI): domain Eukaryota; kingdom Metazoa; phylum Chordata; order Crocodylia; family Alligatoridae; genus Caiman; species Caiman crocodilus. The sequence continues at coordinate 4,706,846 of JAGPOW010000874.1, forward strand.
ATTTGGTCTGTTATAATTAATATGACAGCTTAAGGTTTCCAAGAACTACCTCTTCCTTTGAACAATGGCATGGATTCAGTTGAATAGGTTTATTGCTGCTAAGTTGCTATCACTAATACAAGCTGCACTCTGCAAAAATGGAAAGAAGCTGCTGCAATGCAGAGCCCACAATCATTAGGCAGCTTTTATGCAGTTGACACATGACACTAACTGATATAATCATGCCTTCGTTTGGAGAGAAATGGTGCTACAATAGGACAGGGACCAAACCAAATCTACATCTCTAAATTCCGTGCCAGGAATATCAGGGAAAGGCTCTTGACTCAGAGAACAGCAAGTAGTGTCTTGCTAATTGAGATGCTTCAGAAATATTCGCCTTCTGATCATTCAAAAATGGCACAGTTCTAGGCTGGCAGATGCACAACCCTGAAAATACCGATGTCAAAATAAGCTACAAAATAGAGAGCGGTTTCAAAATAAGCCAGCATTTTCAGAATTCGCTAGTGATTTTGTGGAAATCTGAGACTTTTAAAAAATGTCCAAGGAGCAGCTGCTCACCACCCAGAAGCAGTAGGAAGGGGAAGATAATTTGGCCTCTTTTGGGTACCTAATGTGAGAAATCTTAAATTATTTTCAGAAGCCTTAACCATAAAGGGTACAAAGTATGCACAGTATATCACCAACTTTTATATCAGAGAAGTGTAAATTGTGACATCTTGTAAACAGAATCCTGAAAACCTAGTCAATGTCGTTAAAAACATGTAGTTATAAGCCAATTTTCAGGACTGTGCTTTCATTTACATGCCAGAATGATGGTAAAAATCAGAGACAAACACAGTAACGACTGTTCACAGGGATGTGCGAAGCAGGCCTTATTCAATTTGGAATTGCCCAAATGAGGGACACTGATTTGATCTGTGGATCTGGATCACGGCCCCTGATTTGATTCAGCCAAATACGAATCTGAAGATTTGATGCCGATTCGGAGAATCGGCAATTCAGATACAGACACAGTGAGGTTTTTCTACATACCTCGAGGTACCAGCGCAGCTTGTGAACACTGTGATGCTGGGGTAGATAGAGTGTCCCACAGGAGTGCAGGGGTGCCCGCCACATGCTCAGCAGCAAGCCCAGAAGTGGACCAGAGGTACTTCTGGTCCACTTTGGGGTCTGCTGGGGAGCATGCTGCCCCCCCCAGTTCAGTGATTGGCCACAGGGGGACCCTGGGTACACCCCCCACCCCATTCTGACCCAGGAGGCACTAGTTGCTGAGCCAGGGGGTGATGGGGAGCCCTGGTGGACCCGGAAGTGTTTCTGATCCACTTCCAAGTCTGCTGCTGAGTGCACTGAGGAGAACCCCCATGCTCCTGTGGGCCTCTCCATATGCCCCAGCATCGCAGCATTCACAAGCTGCCTGCTACCTAGAGGTACGTAGAAAAAAAAATATTTAAAGCTGTGTCTGAATCACCAAATCTTTTTGAATCGATTCAGGGGGCTCCGATTCAATTCAAACAGATTAAGGGGTCCTCTGATTCAGTTCGGATTCGGAGATTCGGCCACCTAATTGGGCTGAATCTCCGCCAAATTGAATCAGGGACTGAAGCTTTGCATAGTCCTAATTGCTCATGTAAAAGACATAATCAAAACTCATGAACAGAATTTTTACTACTCATCTTCAAGGAGGCAATTTGGCAAAATATATTTCCCTTGAAATCTCAACATTATGTAACATTTTAGGAAGACATGCTTTGAAGACCTTTTATTCCACTTTAAGTGGCTGTTTATATGCCCTAGCTAGGCCTAAATTTGGGGTACTTCTGTTCACGTGAATCAGAGCTCAATCGCTTTTGCTTACCGAATGAAAAAGCGCCACATTGTCCATGTAAGCACAAGTATGATTCCAAGGATCCAGCACTGAGTAATGTAGAAGGGAAGTGACAGTGTGAGAGTGTAGGGGTCATATTTTACAACTATCAGAAACTCTGTGGCCGTGATAGCAGCAACCAGCCATGCCTGCTGACCCAGCTTCTTGTAGAACTTCCTGCAATAGAGATTAAACAGTATTTCAATAACAAATATTCAGTATAATATTCCTTTACCAAAGGAAAGATAAGGTAGAAATACATAAATTTACCTTTATGCTACTGTGGAAATCTACTTTTGATTACACGTGTATCAGGAACAAGCATGTCAATATATTTCCACGCTAATGTCATTTTGTTCTCGCCTACTCTTGCTTTCAGAGGTTCTAAACCATGGGTGGGCAAAAAATGGGGACTTTGTTTGGCCTGTGGTAGATCCCTTGGCCCAGGCACCCATGGCACATCTTGCCTGGGCATACAGTACAGCTGCAGAGACTCAGTAGCTAGACTGCATTTCTAGGCAGCCCAGGAGGTCGTGGCTCCTTCTGGTTGCTGGTCCTGCAGGCCACAGCCCCCTGGTACGGCCAGGAACCTGCGCACACAGCCCCAGCCCTGGCCTGGCCCGGCCCGGCCCATGCCCACTCTGGACTCACCCCAGCTAGAGTGGACCAGACGGAACTTGCCCACACAGCCCCAACCCCAGCCCACCCCACACCTATTCTGGACCAGCCGCCCACAATGAGCAGTAGCAGTGGCTGAGCAGCTGCTGCTTGGCATGGGGAAAAGTGGCCCCTCCTCCTCATCACTGCAGGGCCCTTCTTGCTGCAGCTGCCCAGAGCCAGACCTGGGCTGCCCTGCAGCTCCTCTGTATTGCCACTGCTGCCCTGCTGTGCAGCCCAGAGGGGGTGGTGACAGTGGCAGAAAGGAGCCACAGCGCAGCCCAGGCGAGGGCTCTGAGCAGTTGCAGCAAGAAGGCCTTTGCAGCGCTGAGGGGAAGGGGCTAATGCTTATTTCCTGCACCGAGCAGCAGCTTCTCCCCAGTCGCTTCTCAGCATGGGTGCATGGTCTGGAGCAGGCACAGGGCAGGCTGGGGTTGGGGCTGTGCATGCAGTTTCCAGCTGGTCTGCTCTGGCTGGGGCAAGTCTGGAGCAGGCACAGGGTGGGGTGGGTTGGGGCCGTGCACTGTTGGTGGTGGTGAGGAGGAGCTGCAGAGCGCGTGGGCTCTTGGCTGTTGTGGGGAGAGTACTGACCACCCTGCGGCAACTCCCTAGAACTGCCTATGTGGCCCACAGGCCCAAGTAATTAGCTGCTCTGGTCTAAACACATTTCTCAAGAGTTCAAATTCAACACCCCTGCAAGATATGTCAAGTTTCCACATTTTCAATAGATCTATCACTTGTAAAGCAATTACCTGACCAATCCACTAACACTAAACCACAGTCCATATATTTTTACACTACAATTAATCTTTAAGTAACCACGCTCTTAGGCTTTTCCTCTTCCAGAGGGAACTTGGTTTACCAAGTTATCTAACAAATAATCTGCATGATTCTTAAGGAGTTTAGAAAACAAGATGCTAAATACTATGAGCAAATAAGATACTGGAAGAGACAAAGAGCCTAGCCCACTTTTATCACCACACTATTGACAAGTGTAAGCCTTCTCAGCATTAATCTCCCCATGAATCCTTACCAAATACCAGGAAAGCAAAATAAGCGTACTATTCTGTACATGTCTTAATTATGGGAAAGGCCTGAAGCAGTAACATTTTGAAATGAAAGCCTACCAAGATCTCAAGAGTGAGTGCTCGAAAGCTGCTTTCACCAAGGGAGGTTAAAGCGATTTATTGCTTTGTAGTTTGGCCACTCAAGGAAAGAGAGCTTTTTAAAGCATTTATAAGAATTACATCAAGGAAATCACATATTGCTCCAGCAAGTAACTTCTGATATTTTACAACTAAAAAGAACCTGAAAACATTGCTTCCATCAAACCAGCTGGGACCTTCATCTTTTATTATGAACCTGACATTGAAGTTAGGGACAGAAATTACACAAACTGGTACAGGTGATCAGAAGCTGGCTGAAATCTGTAATACTACAGAAATTCAGTGCATATAAACCACTTTCAAAATGGCCTAAATCGGTTTAAGATAAACCTGGATGGATGTAGTATCAGACTTAACTGATTAAGGTTAAATTGGTTTACTGAACTTCTGTCCTGGATCCTCTCCAGATTCAAGTCAACTCACAGTCCCCCAGAATCCTAGGATGTTTTACATCTCCCTTACAAAACCCACCTTGTAGGGTGGGTGGGCTAGCCCTGGCCTGGGTGGCTTCTGGCCCAAGCCACAGCAGGCACATGGTTGCACTTCTGGAATCAAAAGTGAATGTCTGCTCACTTGTTTACTAGTTCAATATACACAGCTTAAACTAACTTGCAAAGATTGAATAGATTCAGCCTCAAGCTTTTTGACTCTATGTACTTAGTCTGAAGGGCCATTGACTCCAAAGTGATGACAATTCATGCCCCACCTGGAAGAGTCTGGAAATGTTAAGTTGTATCAAATGCATTTTATTAAGCACGCGGTATCCTTTACTTCTTGTATTGCATTTGGAACCTTCTCTCACTTTTGGCTGCCTCAATAGCTCATGTGGAAACAGCATATAACACCACTTTACTTCACACTCTGCCAAACAAAAAAAGTTTACTGGTACAGAACAACCCCAGCCTAAATGCCACAAATTCAAGATACGACTTTATGCCCACTTGTGGAGAGGGCTAAGAGAACCACACTAGAAGTTTCGAGTCAGTGAGTATTCGATTTCAGAGTCTGTTTAAAGATTAGACATGCAACAATGAGTAACTATTTGACTCAAACCAAGTGAGACCAAATATCCTTCTTTGGAGGAGCAATACCCATACCAGCTACTTCAGTCAACAAGTTCTTTACTCACCTTCCAACACAGCTCTAGCCTTGCCAAATGGCTTTGGACTTTCTACATTTTTCTGTGAATTAACTTCCTTCCTCTCCTCCCCAGTTAAAGTCAACCCATACACTACCTCCTACACTTCTAAAATAAAGTTAGTGTTTCTTTAACAAGTGTTCCAAAACAACTAAATAAAAACAAAATCACTAATCTAAACCCTAATGCAGAGGTCAGCAACCTTTCCATGCCATGGACTAGAACAACACAGCCCCAGTTCAGTGTGGGCCAGATGTCTTCAGGGGTGGGAGGGCAGGGAACAGCATGGGGACAACTTTTCCTGAGCTTCCCAAGCTGTATGGCTTTGGAAGCTGTACCAGTGTCGCTTCTTCTAGTTGTAGTGAGCATAGCTTCCAGCCAGAGGGTAGCGGCACTGGGACCAGCAAAATGTTTCCATGTTGCTGCTGCTTCTCCCTGTCCCTGCACCACCCCTCCAAGCCAGAACAGCTGCTCAGTCCCAGTGCAGGCATGGGCACAGCCCTACAGCTTCATGGGCCAGATCCAGTGGCTCCATAGGCTAGATCTGGCCTGCAGGCTCTGTGTTGCTAATCCCTTACCCTAATTCATGTGTCTATGTTACCTCTGACTCCTACTCATTCTCATCATCCATTCATCTTCACCAGCCATCTTTTCTGCTGGTGGCTTCCCCTCTTGCTCATCTCTCTCCTCCATGCTATGTTACATTCCTACACGCTTTATTCCTTTGCTTAATTTCTCTACAATAGCCCATTTCAAGTGCAATACAAGTTGCAGAGTGAAACTTAACTATGAGGAGGCACAGCATAAGGCAATACAACTACTGAGGCAGGGTGGAAGAGATAGGGTGCAATGTGGCAAAACAGGAGCTAGAAATCTACACCATGTTGGGGAAGGGGGAAATGAACATGTCAGGATGATTAAACTGCTTCTCACTGTGGTCCTTTGGACACCTGGGCAACAGAAATGTCTAGCCTTACTCGTGACTGCTGTGCTCAAGTGTCTTAAATTCCTTGGCATTCAGCTTGATTAGATTGAGAAAGTCTAAGTTAAGTAGTCACACAATATTTGGGGGCAGATTCTCTGATCAGTTCTGCCAAATAGTGGAAAGAAGACTGGAATCACTGTGGCATTCCTTCAGTCCTAGGGGTATAAGGTTAATGGAATTGACTGCTATCCTTTCCACCTGGTAAGTGTGCATAATAGCAGAGTGGAAATGTGACAACCCTGATCTGCCAGCACCCAGCTAGCTCAAATTAGAATAACCACAGGTTGCTTTAACTTTGATTCAGCAGAGAATTAGGGTATCATAACTAGATATTTGTTCATTAGTTTGCTCCCCTCTCCTGTACAGTGTCATTGGCTATGTATGGGAAAAGACCAGTCCTTTAATAGGTTCACCCAGGGACATCTACTTTAACTATCATGTTCCTTTGGAGTGTTCCATTTTCCAGCAGAGAACCAGAAAAATAGAATAGCTAGAAACAGTCTCCTCCCTCCTTTCTGATACAGCAGGTGATTAATGGGATGGCTGCTGAACAGCTGGAATAGGGAATATGAATAGCAGCCCCTAGAGGGTTTCCACATTATAGCAAAAGAAACAGCAGAAGCTATGGGAAGCAGTTGTAAAGACTCCTTTACTGTTTCTTGTAGAAGCAGGGGATGATTTAAATCAGTGGTTTTCAATCTGCAGTCCATGGATCTGGGTCCACAAAAGATGACTATGATCAATCAAAAGTACATGAATACCCACACTTGCAATTGAAAGGGTTCCACATCTCCATTCAAAATTTCCAAGGGTTCCTCAATGAAAAATGCTGAAAACAACTTTTAAAACCATTTAAAGGTTTTAAATAGCACAGTTTAAAAATCTGCATAGCAAAGTCCAGGAAAACACCACTTCACTACTCCAATGAACATTTTCTTAATGACATGGCACCTAAGAGCTACATGTTTGACATCACTGCTTTAGCTCAAGTTATACATGATGATCTAAGTATTCTTGGGAACAAGATAGGATAAGCATAGCATGAATTACTCTGTGATGCAAATGGGATTGGCGAGGCACTCCAATTTCAAGAAAAACCTCCTCAACTAGAACCTCAGACCAAGGATTTTTGCATTTTGAAATGGTTAAAAGATAAGAATCTGACAAACAGAAGGACAGAAACAAAAGGCGATTCAAAATCTCTGTAACCAAACTCCTGTTCAGAGGACAAAACCTGTTTATAATCTGCCTTGATTATAATGAGCCTTTTAGTGAGCCTGCTTGAGAGAGAGAGAGAGAGAGAGAGAGAGAGAGAGAGAGAGAGAGAGAGAATTAAGAAAAAAAGAGAAGGAAAAGTCCCAGCTATAACAAGATGAAAATGCTGTGCAGACCGTAAGAATGTTTTGAAAACACAAGATCGTTGCACTGGCCTTCATTTGGAAAAGTATTTTAGAGAAGGCTATTTTCCCTACAAGACCAAACAAAATCCATGGCCCTATTCTTGGCTTTCTAAAAAAGGGCCTGACACCTGAAACCAGACCTACAGGGATCAACTACAGGTGTCATGGGTCCAGCAGCATATTTCATTACACTGGAAGATTCTTCATGGAAGCACTGAGCATACCAAGTCCTTTTGAATTCAGACAATGGAAATATATTGATCATGATTGTAGAAATGGATTATCAAGGTCTGACAAAATCCTCAGCTCCAGAATGTTAAGATCCCTGGCCCATTAACAAATTCTAGATGTTTTATTAGCAGGCTGAAATTAAATACCACCCAATTTTAGTCCTAAAAGTGGCTGCTGACACCACAAGTACCCTGAATGATAAAAGAAGCTAACAATCTTTGTTTGAACTTCTTTAGTTCCTATAATAAATACTGTAGGACTAGAGAAATGAGTTCAATATCATTGGTTAGCTCTCCGATCGTCTAGTCACATACAAGACATCCTGACTACAATTCACATAAGAGGGCCAATGGAGTATCATAAGTTTTTGGCTCTTAATTTGAAGGCCACAACAATTTCTCAGGGGAAAAGAATGGACGTTTGCAGTGAGTGTTGAGCAGTCAGCTGCTCCCCAACAGTTTCTCCCTGGAAGTCAAAATATGAAGGTTCCACCAGTTTCTTCATTCAAAGTGATTTAGAAACGGTCTAAACACCAGCTGGGTGGTGAAAAAAGTAGTCTCTAGTCTAATGTCATGAAGTGTATTAAGGAACCAGCTGCAGTCACCAAGATTAAGCAGGCAGAAAGTATCAGTTGCATAATTCACCAGCCTTCAATAAAGACCCCAGCTCAAGTCTGCTGACAAATCAGCAGAACCATGAAATTCAAGACTGAGGATGCCCATCACCTGATCTACCAAGAAAACCATAAAAAGGAAGGTGATAGTGGTAGCAGTGGTGATATGAAACCCAAACGGAGTTTCTCTGTTCACTGAATTAATTCTTCATTTCACTGAAATAATGGTAACAAATAGGATCAGCAATGATGCCTCAGTGACTAATGAGGCTTCTAAATGTCAATGTTATGCCCCATGTGGTTGAATAGGGGGCAAAAGAATAGTTTTTTCAATTTAAACAGGGGATCAGAAGATGGGGAGTGGTGCCAATGAGAGGAGCTCATCTGTAAGAAGTAGAGACCTCTTCTTACGTTTGAGTGGGAGGCATGTCCCAAACCAGTAAGCCCAGCACCAGAGGGAAGGGGATGGCCTCTCACTGCTGAATATCCTGAAATCTGACTAAGTAATGTGTGCTAAACTTTCTTCCCAGCTCTAGGAGTCAGATTCTTCAAAGTGAAACTGATCTTCAGAGAAGGTTGGAACCCTAAACTCTAAACACAGACACTTTTGTGCTGGTCAGTGACAAACAAAATATCCCTTAAGGCCAAAGGTGATCATAGTCTTAAGATGTGAGGTACATACACAGTCTGTGACATCACTACTGAAGCTTAACAGAAAAAAGTGAATTTGAGAACTAAAATCATTCTCAAGTCCTATAGACTGAAAAAACAAAAGCAGCAAGGACAAATGTGATGTTTAAGTAGGAGCACTCTGACAGTACATGCACGGTTGTGTACAGATGTACATTGTCTTAATAGGCATCAATAAAAGGATTATCTGATTTACAAAGTGGTGCTACAAAAGCACCAGGGGACCACAGACCTGTTGGAAGCTAACTCAAGAAAGAAACATCCTTTAAGGAAAAGGGTTTGGGGCTAGTCCTTGTCATCCTTAGAAGGTATGTCTAAAGATTGTAATATCAGGCTGTAAGTCTGAAAGTGCAGTTTTGAGTAAAAGCCAATTCAGCTAATTCACACATTTGCATTCTCAAATAAAAAGCCAATTTTAAGAAAGACTGAAATTTAAAAGCACTTGCATAAAATGGCCTGTGCCATCACTTGCCAACTAGCTACATGTAATTTGCAAGAGGGAATGTGCGGTTTGTTTTTTTAATTTTACCTTTAAAGCAATAGGAACAAAGCAAGTACTTTGGAGTGCTGGCTTCTCTGCCTCTGCCAGGCTGATCTACTGCTATGGTGCTTGCGTCAAAAAACTGCAGCAAATCAGAGCACTCAAGCCACAAACCAAGCCACGAGTAAAAACAAAGCAGCTGAAGCTCTGTATGGCATATACAGTGGAAATGGCTTACGGGTCATCCATGAAATCGTAGATCTCCCTCATGGCTACACCTCCCACATTGACAAAGAAGACAAGTCGCAACAGGACCAAGTAGTGCTCTGGAGGCATCCACAGAACAAACTTCAAGTAAAATGTGTTCAGCTCTGCCAATAAAAACTGAGAAAAAAGAACATTTCAATAATTTAGTTCAAAAGGTTTCACTGCATGAAACCTAGATAACCCCCATTTATTTCTGAAAGTTTGTACATAAGCTTGTATGGAGCAGGTCACTTAAAGATAACAAGTAGAAGGTGTGCTCATTATCTGCTTTGCATTAGGCAACATTACTTTTTGATCAGATCTTGAAGGGCTGTTGAAAGTACCAAATGATGACAGACAGACAAGGTTCCTTGGGCAAATTTGATATCTTTTATTAGACCAACCCAAATAGTTGAAGAATAGTTATTAAGCAAGCTTTCGAGTTCAAACATGACACACTTTACATTTTGGTTATGGTTCAGGAATATAGGATTTTTTTTATTCTGAATGAAAGTATTTATATCTTATCTTTTATTTAAATACTACTACTTAGTCAGCTAAATAAAACTTTTTATAAACCACAAAACAGCTGCCATGAGACGATCACTGTAATCACCCCAGATCAATATGAAATTGTCAGCTCCTTCATGCTTCAGATTCAGCTAACTAGTAAATTGATTTAACTGTACACAGAAGTTGTGTGCAAGTCTGGTGGAAGGTTATTTGAAAACCATTCACATTATTTTAATACTGCTATTTTTACTGAGCCTTTCCATACAATTTACCACAATTTCAATAATTCTATTTTGGCACAAGAATTTAATGTCTGGGAAGAGAAGTTTGATACTAAAGAATCTTCATTCAACTGATTGGTTCTTTTCATGCAAACTGTAAGCCTGTGCTGTTGACAATCCCACACTGCTTAATTGCTACAGATAACATATTGTTCCTTAGCACCTGCAATTTAACTTTTCCCATGATCAATTTAAAGACATCCCATTATCAACATGGTGTGTCAGGCTGAACGATAAACTGAACAATGCTAAATGGATTAAAAAGGGTTGACTGGCAACCCTTGAAAGAGTTGACAAATCTTTTCATGACAATCATTCACTCTCCCCTAATTTCAAAAGTGATTACGCCACATATTAGAATAGTATGCTGATCAAATGTACAAATGTGTATATTATATATGTGAGGATGTGTATGCACATGCACGCACACACAACATAATTTACTACACTATATTATAGGATATCATATAACATATGCAAAATCTACATTTGATAAGTATGCCATTCTAAGCTGTGGCATAATGTTAGATGTCACGCATACGTGCATACATATGCATGTATGTGTATATTTACATACATATATAAAGTAATAGTTAACATGCTTATATTTTCAGAAAACATCAAAAGCATTTAAAATGCCCTTTGCACTTTTTCACTAACTTGGGACTTATCTGGGTTAATTATACTATCCTTGAAAACAAAACTACATAACACTCAGTGTCTCAGACCAACCAACATCAAAATGTTTAGGCTGCATAATACTACTTTAATCATCCTTGATGTTAGAGAAAAAGACATGAGCCAAAAAATCAGATACTGCCCAGTCCTGAAATACTGAGCTTTAAGGTTTTGACTTGGAGCCACCTCCATTTTCAGTTGGTAGGTGTCTCCCTGGGAAATGAAGAGCAACACTGACTTATGTGAAATCTGCATTTCGAGTGGCAGCTTTTATTAATTTACTTAAGCATAAGTTGCATGTGAAATTACTTACACTTGACATCTATTATTTAAGCAAACATTACTGTGAAAGAGTCTAACAGAAGTCAGTGTTCCAAGAGATGGACAGTCATTTGATCAATTAAAAAGCACAATGCTTCCTTACTATGAAAATGATGCCACAAACTGCTAGCCATCTGCGCAGGCTTGATGCTGGTTTCCACTCAAATTTGACCCAGCTATACGGAGTGAACTGGAAGACAATTCTCTTCATTTTACCTCTGTGGGGGGAAAGAAGAACAAGAAGAAGCTTTAATCATCCCTCTTACACCAGTTTTAAGGAATGAAAGATACCCAAATTATGTCTTATTTCAGGCTTCAATTCAAAAGTTTATTTTCCTGCACAGATCTAGGGATGCCTTGAGTTTGCCTTATATCCGATCCATTAAGTTAAAATTGCTGAGAGTCAGCATCTCCTCATGAAAAAACCTGCTATAATATTGCATTATTGAGTCATACAAACTTAAATTCAGAGCTGTTGCAGTCAGTATATGAAGCTGTTTCAATTATGCATCATTTATTAAGGAGAATATAAAACAAGCTAATTCAGTACCAATAGTGTACGCAACTGCAGCATGGCTATTAAAGAACTCAAAATCATTTAAAGAGTTGAAGAAATAATATTTTAACTACCTTACTACTACTGAAATTTTGTATGCTGGTGATCTAGTCCCTCCAAATTGGGATCCCTTGGATGTCACCGAGTGCACCCCTGGGAGGTCAAAACAGAGTCCCCTTTTATCTTTCCTTCATGTTAGTACATACACTAGTCTGGTTTCCATAAACAATCACCATTTATAAACATTCCTAATCAACGATTATCATCATTGTAGTAGGATATGTTTTTTAAAAATTCAGTGATTGTGTGAAAAAAAAGATCATGTTAACATTTAATTCTGCAGTCATGTCATAACTAATGGGTCCTTCAATCTTCAAGTTCCTTAAATCACTGCTACAGCATGCAATTTAAATCCTTACAACTTGATGCTCCACAAACTGAGATACTGTCAAATGTAACATACTTATATGTAGGAATGTTCCAAAGTCCTTGCCATTTATACGTCTTCAAAGAAAGCCAGGACAAAGTCTTCATTCCGCAATAAATTCCTAAGCCATTGCATATGATCACATCCATTATCCACTGAAAAGGAAAAAAATATTTCAGGCAGCAGAATCAAAGTTAAACTTACTATCCTATCATAGTAGTTCACATCCTTTTTCGAGTCAGGCACCTCTCTTCAACTTTTTTTTTTAATCTGGCAGCATAGCTGGTTGAGAACCACTGATGCTGCCTAATCTTGTCTCAACAGTTTTCAACCAGATGCCACCACTACAGCCAGGTAAAACTGCCCTTGTGCCCCTACTGCACAGCCAGACTGGGAAGGGCTGAAGCATGTACACGCTCTCCTGCCTCATTAGCATTCTATGTTAATCCTAAAACAGTCAGGAGAGTCAGTTCATGCTGCAGACCTTCCCAGTCCAACCCTGCAGTGTCTCCAGGAAACAGACAAACAGGGCAGGTGGAACTGTCCAGCATGTCTGTTTTGGGGAGAAGTGTGGCAGGGCCAGACTGTGAAGGGCTGCACCATAAGCTGGTTCTGCTGACTGCTTCAGGGTTAGTAAAGAACCCTAATGAGGGAAGAACCAGCCCTTCCTGGTACGCAGGGCATTTTTACCTGGCCACTGCTGTAGCAGCACTGTGGGAGGGGTCTTGCAGCACCCTAAGTTGAGAACCATCATTAATTTGATGCATGCATCCATTCATTATAGAGAACCACTAACCTAGTGAAACCTTTCAGATGGAAATATTAGATAACTGCTTTTATATAGAGGTATGTTTTCATTCAAAAGAACAATTTGTCTAGAACAGAGTTGATCTGATGTTAATCAGATTAGGATGCAGAGCTTATACATATCTCTATTTTAATTGTCCAGATATTCATGTGATGGAGTAACAGATGTCTGAGGAACAGGTGTTAATCCTCCGCTTCAAAACTAAAACCAGTGTGTAACTGACCTCCTATTAATTACTGCAACTGGACCTTCACATCTCTGCTCCTTGGTGGGAATGTCTTAAAGCACACTAAACAAGGAATATTACCTTGTTATGCCATAATAGATTTTACAGTGCTTTTCATTTCCTGTGTGTAAATGGACGTAACTTGTCTCCAGGATCAGAATGTGAAGTTTATGGGAGAACTGAATTTCTCCCACAGCCCCATACTGTTACTAAATGCTAATGCCAGAGATGGACCTCAGTGCTGAAAATACTGGCTGCCTTTTTAATTAAAGAGCACAATAGCAACTCTTGTTCATTGTTAGTTAAACAATGGTAGTTTCTAGTACTCTAGTCTACTGTTCAGAAAAACTGTTCTTGGTTTTATGACCATCTTTAAAAAGCAAAATGAACATTAAAGATATTAAAAACCCTGTTTGGAACGTCTGTTTTGCAAAAAAGACTACACAAAAGAAATAATAACAAGGTGAATTTGTATGCAACTGTAGCTAAAAATAGTGTCACACCTAGGAATCTTGTTCTGGACCTGAGATACCCAGACCAGTTCAAAAGTCAATTTATTTAAATATAGAAAAGGATGCATCACTTCAAGATATGCAGCCTGTGTTGCACAGCGAAAGATCAAAACACAAAATTTTAAAAGTTCTTTTTGCTATTAAAATGAAATATTAAGTATTTTAATGCTTCTATGTATTCAGTATACTGCCAAAAGCAAAGCTTTAGTTAAGATCCCCAGCACGGTCCATAAAATCCAAAAGCTCGAGTGTTTGTTTGGAGGTTGTTGTTTTTGTTCTGGGGGGGGGGGTGCAGTTAGCATATGGTAAGATTATAATCACAAAGCAAGGGAAAACATATTCACAATTTTATGTCTACATTTTGCAGCCAGCTGATTGCCTTATGTCTAGTATTGTACAAATCCAATAGAGTTCCATTAAATGCACAAAGAAGGCATTCAGAGATGATGTGGTTCAACGTTTGAAAAGGGGAGCCACAGCTGCAGTTCGTTGAGCTAGTCCAGCCCAACTAATGCAACAGAAATCCACATCTTCCATGTCCTGTCCTGATTCAGTCTAGAGAATACCAAAGATGTCTAGGGAGGTCCAGGTCTAATGCCCAGGTCTTACGGTGGGATTTGTAATAATTTATGTATTAATTAGACCGGGTCCAGGTGTAATGGTAGGATTTGTAATAATCATTTCTGTATTTAGGGGTGAATTGAGCCACTCTTGCATCCAGGCATCTTCGATGAGTCTTGCTCAAGCTGAATTTCTGTTCTCCAAGTGGGATGTCTAGATTTGAAATTTTGGACATAGTGGATTTAAAAGATCTTTATGTATAGGCAGCTGTAAGTTATTTTTTATTTTAGTCCATAATTTAATTAAGGCATTTTTTCCTAATAGGGAAGACTGTATGTTACTAATAATAGGGAATCACTGAAGAGGGGTGGATCAGATTGTTCCTATAATGATTCCCATTGCTCAGTTAGTTGCATATAAACCTTATCAGCATGAGCGTTGTTTAACCAGATTGGGGCACAGTATTCCACCAAAGAGTAGACCAGCACTAAAACTGTTACTCAGTTGATTGTCATCAGATCTGATACACAAGTGGTGCCTGGATGTGACATGTTCTAATTGACTGCTCTAAGATAGATTTTATTTCCCTATAACTTCTTTGACAACCCACTGCATTTGTTATTGATAGAACAGAAAAAAAATGTGGTTTTACAGATTCAAAATATATTTAAAAGACAAATAGAATACACCTGGCTCTGAATAAATACCAGTGATTCTAAGCCAAGGTGTTGTGAGATAGAGCCTTCTAAGGGCAATACACAATACTTGCACTTTTAGGTATACATAATTCACAGGAGAAACCTGCAAATTTAAAAAAGGAATCCATCACACCAAAAACATTGCAACTGGTTGTGGTCTTTCTGAATCTGCTATAACAGTAGAACTGTTCTATTATTTTTCTGCTGTCAAAAAGCAAGTGAAAGCCAAAAGCTGGTATTTTCCCAGGGATGCCTTGAATCTCACAAGGTTGGAAAATCACTGGCCTACACTCTTAACTGATAAGCAGATACTGAAGAAACACATGCTTAGACTTTACATTAAAGGCTTTCATTTTCTCTGCATTCTTTACAGATCAGTTCTGTGATCAAAACCATCACCAGAGAGCCTTATTGAAGCATTTTCATATATTTTAGTATACATTTATTCTGGCAGAGACTGCTTCTTCATTTCTGTTAGACAGACATCTAGTGGTTCCATAGAAAAAATAGTTTATAAAATCACAGTATTTTTGCTGATAACATCTTTCCACACCCATTGACAGTTGGACAATCTTACAATAAGGGAAGGGACAAACAAGGCCATTATATTAAAAAGACACCAAATGAAGTTAGTCAAAAGGACAAACTAACACAGTGGAGGCTTTCAATCACCTGCACGAATATGCAACTGACCAATTTACTTTTAATGTATAGGATATGAATACACATTGTAGTCACTGATACTGTGCCATTGTAACATAGTGCCTTTGCACCTATGCGTCTATTTTGGCTTTATGTGCACCATATAGTCCAACTGCTTTTTTCTATCTTAGATGAATATGGTATGTACTACATACGTGATCCCACCAACATTCACTGAAGTTTGGAAGCTGATGCTCCAGGCTGTACTCCAGAAATTCGAACATTACACTGATAATCATGCACATCCACCAGTCCCGAATCATTAGTGTCTAATTGAAGAAAGGGAGAGATTTCTTTCAGAATACTTTGCATTACATAATACACTAAAAGTCATTTTGAAAAATAAATAGCTGCATGAAGAGAAATACTGGTCATTTCAAGTCAGACTCTATACATTTTAGGAGACCTAGGATGGATTTAGAGACCTTCTGCTACCTGAAAAAATATTTGAGCACATGACACTTATTTTTAAGCCTCTGGTCTGATCTTTTTGAAGATACAGGACTGACCCTCCAAGGTGATAATTAATTTGGGCACAATATGTTCAAAACCAAAGGTTATTTTCATTTACTCTAGTTCTACTCTGGCCTGTGAGACCCAAGATATGGCAGAATATGTAGAGCTAGAAAGCTTATGACACCACTTCGTCTATATGTCTCACTTTAATTAAAAAAAAGTCACGTTTAAGAATGTACCACGACTCATAAACTGACTAGATGCACTGGTCAGAAAAGATGCCATGGAATTACAGTGAAACAAAATCTTGAGGCCATTGCTTATATTACCAGAAAGAATAACAGCAGGCAGGGAGGATTCAGCAACAAAGAAATACAAGTCACACAATGGATATGGTTGTGTGTGCCTCTGCTACCAGGTGGAAGCAGTGAGCAGCTAGCAGTGATCAGAGCTGCTCAAAAGGCTCCCCACAGCCTGCTTAATGCAACTCTCAGAGCAGCCATCTGTCCTCAGCCTCAATCCCCAACTCTGTCAAGTCAGCAAAAGAACTATGTTCCTGCCTTGTTCTCTCCTCAGAGTGTCCTGCTTAGGACGCAATAAGTAGCAGTTGCTTATGAGATCCAGCTGTACTTCATCCTAAGCTCCTTCTGAGTCCACCAGACAGGCTGTTAACTCTCTGGCTGCTTCTCTTGAGGATATGGGTACTCAAATTACTGAGAAGCAGCGGTGTGAACTTGCAGCATATCAGATACTCATCAGTAACTCTTACCCCATGGTAATGCAAGGATCTCTCAATGAAAACAGAATATGTTACCTCGCATTTACTGTGGCCAAGAGTACATAAATCAGGCTGTTACCATGGAGTAGTTGACGCATTCCAAGTTGCACCCTAAGCTTACCCAGAAGTAACTTGTTCACATGCCTGAATTAAGATGTGGACATGAGGAGAGGAAACTTAGGTGTAAGTTAAAAATACAACAGATTGAGGGATTTCTTCAAAAGGAGTCGAGCCTGAATACAGTCAAGGAGTGAACAGATTCTACCGTTACCTTCTGACCAAGTAGCTTTTTTCATGGCTAGAACCAACTAGTTTTGAAAGCAGTATTCTTCAGGTATTAGAGTCCTTCAAGCAACATTTATATGGAAGAATAACGAACCTAATTCCTTAGTACTTGAACATGGGAAAAATGTATGGTTCATGGTTCAACTGGAAGGTAAACAAATGAGGATAGAACCTCTGTCCTTTCTTTCTAGCTACATTCATGCAACAGAAGTGACCCTCCTTATTGCCAGCAACTGTGCAGGTCACAGTTGAGCCTCTTCCACTGCTAGTGTTCCTCTGTCTGATTACTGGAGCAACTTCCAAGGAGCAAAGCAGTGCCACAAGCCTACAAAACAAAGGGAGATCAAGCAACTGTGCTGCCCCAAGGTGGAAGTGGGCAGCGATTATGGCCACACCACAGTTTTCACCCTTTCTTTGAGAAATGCTTTCCCACAGTCTACTGTGGAATGAGATGCTTTGCTCTGTATCCCATTCTGTCACCCTCCTCCGTCTTATGCTGGCTGACAGCATGCAGAGTTGTATGAACATATGGTCTCCTGCGGCTAAGCTGTGCTGTAATTGAATGTGCTCAGCTATGGTGACTAAATACTGGCTTGAAACCAATGAAAAGTAGACACTTGTTAAATGTGCTTATTCTGATAATGTGCAACAAACACCTGTCTTGATATCACCAATGACAAAAGGTTGACCTAGTGATGAGTGAGGTTCTTAATTTTTCAATATTATTTTTTTTACAGGGAACTGAGGCATACACAAGGTACAGTTTAATTATTCAAACCAGAAACAAGAGGGAGGAGCTCACCTTTGTGCTCAGCAGCATAACAGACATTCCACTTTTGTTACCTTGTTGTAGGAAGTGTTTTAATGACCAGTGAGGAATACAGGAGGAATATCCTCCTTTTAGTGTGGTAGTATACAAATCATTGCTCTGCGGTGCTTGTTAAAACCAAATCCAATGGGCAAAACTCCTGAGATGGACAGGAAGGATGCTATCTCAAACAGCTATCTAGACCAGTGTTTCTCAACCCATGAGTTGCAACTCAAAAGTGGGTCACAAGAACACTGTAAAGGGGTGTGGGGAGGTCCCAGAGAATTGAGTGGTTTCCTGCGCAGGCTACAACACTGGCAGCCTGCATGGAGCCCATATGCAGCCAAGGGTGTGATGAGCACACAGCATTGTGGGAGCAGCCCCAGGGGCCGGAGAGGGAGGGAGAAGGGGGGGCAGGCATGCAGAGTAGGTCGGGACCAGGGGGTTGTGTCAAGCTGAAAACAATGCTAATGATTCCTGGTGTGTAAAAGGTTGAGCACCACTACTCTAGAGGACACTCATCCATCTGATTCAGATATAGCTTAAACCTTTTTTGGTATGAAATAAATTTAAGAGATTGATTTAAAAGATAGATGCCTACACCAACTTTTTGGCCATGGACAGACAAGTGGAGCAGCACTGTGAAGAAATAATGAAAAAATAGCTCTGCTGGTGAGAACAGGTGTGAGGAAACCCTCAGGTGGAATGGTAAGAAGTTGTAGCAAGGCAGTTTGGTCTACTACACCCAGGGAGTGTGACGGGGTTGCTTGGCTCTGTGCCTCTATCTTTCCCCCTTCCTCCCACCAATGGAGAAGGAAACCTGTCACTGAATCCAATAACTGACAACCAGCCTGCTCCTTGTCCCCCCAAATGCTACAATGGACCATTTGGCCATCATATGTAGTGCTATAGAGAAGTTCCTGTTTCAGAGGAACATTTTGGTGATGTTTCCTTTATATTTTAACACTACAGGTGGCAGGCATGTCTGTCCCCTCAACTATGTAGCTCCTGAAACATAACATCTGTCCATGACTCCTAGTTCCTACAAAGGTCCTATTACCATTGTGCTGTGTCTTTTCATCCAAAGCCTCACTTGAAGGCAAAAATATTGTATACTACTACAAAAACATGTTGATGGACTTCAGCAGATGTTACTTTTATCGCACTGTATCAGCTGTTCTAGCACAACAAAAAGCAACTGTTCATTCATTCATGCTCTTTGTTGCACTACAAGAAAATGCTGATCTGCCACAAAAATGGCAAATCCACAGCAGAGAAGTCCTGTGGGTGGCTTGTGGGCAGCTCTGTCAACTGTTGCCACTACAGCAACAGCTGATCAGGCAAGCATGTCTGCACACGTATCCTACTCACTGATAAATTCCAGTGGGGGAAGGAAGCTATGGAGCAGCCTGCTATTGTCTCCTAGCTGGAATGGGCACCTTTGTAGCAACAGTCTCCCTCCAGAGAAATGGCTGTGCACATGCGGCCACACACGTGCTACGTTTCTGTAGTGTAACAAAATTCTTCAGTACCAATAGTGCACCAAAAATTCTGTCTACATAGACCCTGAGTTTGTTTTTTTAATAGTAAAAACAATACATGACTAATTGGGATCCTTGAGAAATGTCTCCTTATGCAAAGGTATGAGACTACAAGAAGCCATCATCTCCTTGAGTTTGTCAAGTATTCCATTATGCATACAAGTTACAATTCTACTGATTTGAAAGCACTTCATAGAATTCCTAGGTTTTTTCTTGGTCACTGAAAACAGATATGGCTGTGTTAACAGCTGCACTTTTGAACAGGGATGAAAGTAAACTGAAAATTGCAATTTCTCTTTCCAAGAAAGCTGAGTTTTGATTGTCAGCAGGATTGTTTAAAAGGGGATGTAGAATAAAGGGTAAACAAGGGCTTTGGTGTGAGGTCAATTTAGTCAGTAAATTCACTTAAGCAGAGGAGAGCTACATTTAGATCTGAATACACACTAAACAATATTTAACACATGCTACTTATCCAGCAGGTGTAGCTGGAACTCTCTCCTTGTTTGTTCAGATACTGACAATTACACTTATGAGAACACTGCCCTGCGAGTCATTTAAAAATCACGATTTGGGAGCCTAACAGATAGTGTGAAATACTTGACTTGTAGAATTCTATGGGTACATCATTATGGGTGAATGGTGACTTTCACAGCTTATGCTGCACAGCATCTTCCCCGCAATCTATGTTAAAAGTTCACTCAACAGTAAAAAATGCTGGGAAAATTAATGGACTTCTATATTTTTATTTCATTGATCTGACCTTCGTGAAATATCAACCATGTGGAAGAAAAAACTTGCTAATGAAAGCTTGTTAATGCAATGTTGGATGAGAAAGAGATTAGATGACCTAAAATTGTCAAAAAAAGAAAAGGGGTCTCATATGTTTGAGAGATGCTTATTTAAACTAGTTCACAGATGACTGCCTACTATAATTAATTCTGAACACTGGTAACATTGAAACAGAAGCAGTCAAGCTTTAAAAGCAGAATAGTCCTGTAGCAGAAGTGTTAGAACACAAACAGGACTGATTCTTACTTTTAAGTACCAGCCAAGGAAGTGAGCAGGAACAAATCCATCCAGTTTGTCCTATAAACCAAGCAGAGAAATTGAGTTAATTTGTCATATATACAGCTTTCTTTTCCATGACTTACATTCTGGAAAAAATAAAAAAAAAGATAAAAGTGGTCCTTAAACCTTTCAGATGCTTGGGCTATTGGCATCTACTGTATTTTGTAATCATTTTGGCACCAATTAAAAACTGCAAATACCCAGGCAATGTTTTTTAAAGCAATACTAAAAAGCCCAAGTAGGGACAGGAATGCAAAATGTGACATAAGATTGGCTGGGTAAGAAAACTGGCTCCTTGTCTTCAACTCATTCTTCTGGCCAGCCCAGAGATGCTGAAGAGAGAGGTGGACGATGGTAACAGAATCCCAGTACAGTGGGACAGGGCAGAAAGGCATCTTTCCATGCTGAATCCTACTCTTCACTCCAGAGCTAGAAAAGGAACCCAGGATTCTTGAGTCCCATCATTCCCTAAATGCACCAGAAACCCATTGGTAAAAGTGTACCCTCATTCTCCTCTGGCACTGATCCAGAGATTAGGACAACCTATTGCTGTCAATAACTCAAGGAGCCAATATGACAAAGGTCTGTGCGATGGATCCGCAGATTTCCACCCACTCATTTACAAAGCTACCAGACCAATTCTGGAGAGATATACTATCCACAAGTCCTGTGTTCTTAGATTTTATGCCTCTGGTTGTGAACTTTGGAATAAAATTCAGTTAGATTCTTAAATATCAGGTGAAGAGTCCATGGGATACAATTTATGGGCTATATACCAACATGCAACTTGTAGCCAGATATAAAGACAACTAACTCCAACTGGAACAGAGGAACTGGTATAGGTTTACATCAGTACTCTGAAGTGCAAGCAACATACTTAAATAATTTACCCCTTCTCCCCAAGTAGGTAATTAGGTTACAAATGAGATGCATGGTCTTGATCTGATCACTTGTGAAGGTCAAAAGGAAAAAGGAAGGTAGCAGGTGAGAGTCTAAATCTAAAAGAAACAGTGCTGAATCCATAATCCAGTTTTAAGCCAAGTAAGGCAAGATTGCACATTTCAGAATTCAACTAAACACCATTTTACACAAAAACAGTAACACTCACGGGCAAGGAGCTCTTTCATTTCAGTTTCTTACCCAGATGTTGTGATATGGATCAGTTTCATTGCCTGGATCGTAAATAAGGCAGTTACCACCATAGTCTCTTTCTGGCAAAGGAACGCCTAAATTTGGATCGATGTATTTCATAAACTGTCTGCCATCATGTACAGTCTGCAGAATTAACACATCCATCCATTAGCAATTGATAGTTAATAGGCAGGAAAACCTGAAGAAAGGAAATTACTAGTAAGCAGCCCATCCTCAAATGGGCAATATTTAACACTTGCGTTGCAAAATAGTTCAAACATGTATCCACGCCTCTTTAGTAATGGTAAGGCTTTTAATTTGTACTTCTGGTCTTCTGATGTCCAGTACCAGCTACTGAGGAAGCAAATTCAAATAATTAGCTAAGTAAGTCTGGCTGCAGGACTGTAACTTAAAACTAGAGTATTGAAACAACAGGCTTTTACACCTGGGCAAAAACACCCACAAAACTGATAACCAAAATAATTGACATTTCCCCAAATAGAAGGTGACCCTAATAAGACAACCTACCAATAATCAGATTGTATATATGGAAAACTGTATGGAATTTGTTACTATTTTCCATTAATAGAATCTAATTATTGGGTGTTTATCTTGAATCTGTCCCTTTCTCAATGCTATAGCAGGGAAAATAAATTGGGGGGGGGAAGGGCATGTCAGGTAGCCCCCCTTTGCTCTGTTTCCTCTCCATCTTTTTACCCTGGCAGCCCTTTCCCCCTCTCTTTACTATCAGACCCTGCTCTGCCTGGCACATGGAAGTGAGAAGCAAATCTGAAGACAATAAAACCTTGAAATTAAACACTGCTGCAACAATTTGCATACAATACCCACATATTTAGTTTATCCAGAAACTGCTGCAGGTTTTAGCACAGGTATTCCATAAACACACTTTTGAGCAGCACTTTGGCACCTACTTAAAAGTGGTACAAACTATACATGGTATCAGTCCAAAGCAAAAGGCTCATGATTTACTACACAGTTCACTGGACTGGGCTGGGCTTGACCATACCAGTCAACAGCATTTCAAGCCATGGTGATCCCACAACTCAGCACTGCTCAGGGTGTATATTCTAGATACTCCCCTCAAAGTGTGCTAATTAGCACTCCCCATGTGCTAATTAGCTCACTCATGACTGAAACCAGGTGTTCTGGGAGTCCTGGGATGCTCCAAAAATTTATAGGCAGCTAAGACACAGGGCAACCTAGTTCAGCTTTACATCATGGTGGGTGGAGCCACACTAATCACATGCACCAGGCTGAAAGAGAAGGCAACAAAGGCATTCTGGGTGAATTCTTTGGAGCCCTGTTTCATTATATTTGCCAGGCAGTTAAGGTTGATGAAGAAACAGGAATCATTGGGTATGGGAAAAGAAGGTGCACTTCAGCTGCGGGAGTGAAGAAGGCATCAAAATATATGCAATGTAGGGTTCATCATGAATTTAAGAATAGTTGGTAAAGACAGGGACTGCACTTAATGGGCACTGCCAAACGTCTTATTTAGATGGACTGTACTGACCTGTCCTAGTGGTGCTTGGCAGGGGAGAAAGCAGGGTGGAGGTTGTACTTTCCAGGTGGTTTTGCTGTTCCTCTTTCTCCCTGACCTTAAGTGATCTTGTGTAGTTGATGGTGAAAACTTGTCCACTGCAGTGTGAGCAAGTATCTGCTATAGCTTCCCAATGGGAGTCCGTCGACTACACATTTTATTTTATGGAGATGGGGGATTTCTCCCTAGCTTGCTCCTTTGGCCTTCTGGCTAACGGTAAGCAAGACTTGGGGACACCTGAACCGCAAGGCCTGTAGGCTTGGGACTTGCATGTAGGATGCCTGCCTTCCATTTGGGAGTATCTGAAGACCCAGGCTGAAAAGTCTGAACGATAAGATACTTCTTGTGGTAACACCAGGTGGACCTAGACGACTGAGCTCTGCTCAGTGGATGGAATTTGGAACCGATTTGGCTAGAGACACTAAACGTAAAAAGTAGTAGGTTCCCATCAGCATCTTGCCTTTTGGCTGGGAACCAGTCTTGCATTTCTGGCACCATGGGGAAGGTGTCAGGGCTGGCTGTGGCCCTCCCAATGCCCAGCCTGGTATTGCAATGCCTCCAGGCTGGATGCCAGTTTCCTACAGAGGGAATACCCACCTGGGTTTTTGGTTTTTTAAAGCTTTTTTTATTTTTTTTTAAAGCAATACAAAAAGGGTTCCCAGCTGAGTATCTGCCCAATGTGGGCCATGTATTTTACAGTAACACTCAGTGTTGGCTGCATTTAATCAACTCCAGCTGGTTTCCACTGCTGAAAACATGCTGCTTTTGGTAACAGTTTAATGATAGATAATGTATTTAAGTGAAGTTTCCTTGTGTGCGATAAGAAAATGAGGGGCATTTTCCCTCATACCAATGGGGTTGGGGGGGAAGGGGGGGAGCAAGCCTCATCTTGTCTTCAAGTAGATACAGTATACCCCACTCTCCTTTTTCCAGCCAACTGTATTGTGGGTGATCAGCCGCCACCAATCCATATCAGGTTTATTCTTGAGACTAGCATGTCTTCTATCACTGTGTAACTCTGTTTGTAGTTCCCTAACTATAGCCTGCATGTCAACAAATTAAGTGCATGTTAAAAATTAGGAGATGTAAAACACAGTTTGGGATATGCTCAGAGGAGCCATCATATATATATGCTTACTTCAGTTATAGGAAGGTCAGAGTCAGGACAGTGGCAAAGAATTTACTGTAAAACTTCAGTTAAGAAATACAACTTTATGGTCAAAGTTATGCTATCAGCATAAATATTATGATTTGAAGCACACCAAAGGGAAGCTGTTAACAGAAGATTAATCCAGGTACCATCAAACACAGTCACCATCACGTGTAATTAATTTGCTGATGAATCATGTAAGCACTTGCTGAACAACAAAAATTTCCTAATGGGATCACAAATACTGTCATAAATGATAAATGGTTTTGGACTACCCAGCTGAGGTAAGAATTTAACAGAAACTTTAGAAGAGAAGAACTGTGACTTACTTTTGGGATGGTACTGGGAAAACACAGTTAAGTTGAATGACATGGAGTGCTATTTGACGTAGCTTGTATCCAGAGCCAACTGTAGAACTAGCTTACAAAGTTAAGAGGATCAGCTGCCAAGAACCCGCGAGTTCTGCTCTGTGTTGGTATAATTCATTCTCTCCCCAGTTTCTTTAAACATCTTACTTTTTTCTCTCAAGGTTTTAAAATGAGGTTGTTTACCTACCTAAGCGTTTTGAAAGAGTTGTACAAACACCACCAAATGTGAAGAGTTAAATACTAAGTTCACAATGTGAGAAAAGCCCAGAGTTATGTGAAATGCAATAAAAGCTACTTAAAACCTTAATAATCTGTAAAATAAAAACTGTAGACTGTTAGACTAAGACAGGGTTGGGCAATTATAATCAAGCGGAGGGCTACTTCCTGAGTTTTGGCAAGCCATCTAGGGCTACATGACAGGCAGCCGGGGCAGATAAATATTAATTTTCTACATTTTTTAGGGGCCCCACAGGCCAGATAGAATGGCCTGGTGGGCTGCGTCTAGCCCACGGGCCGCATTTTGCCCACCCGTGGAATAAGATCACAGCTACGAAAATTAACAGACTTTATTCTTATTATTCAATTTGCTCTCACTCCTCCCTTTAGAATCAATGTGACAGGTGAATCCAAGTGAAGTGCAGTTTTTAGGGGAGCACTACCATATGATCATGACTGAAAAAAGCATGCACATCTCCTTTAATATGTGAAGCACCTTTTTTGTGTTTACACATTTAATGCTCATATACTGTAGGTGTATGTTGGGGCACTGGCTTTGCTGTGCTTTCTCAAGTGTACAGATTTTATCTGATTCAAAATCAACCTCCAAAATACTGTGCATCTCAGCTGCTATGTTTTGTGACAGCTAGATTTGTAGTAGAGATAAGTCTTCTTAATTTACTCAAGGGTGAAACAGTGATCAAAAATAAAACATATGAAAACAGGACAGTGCTCTGAGAATAATTCAGTCCTGCTCAATAGTTGTTCCATACAGATGTGAATGTACATATGAAGTGTTTCATTGTATAGCAACTTTCAACCAGACAGCTTCACAAACACTAGGCCTTGGAGGAGCTGTCATATCAGTTTTACAAAGGAGCTAACCGAGGAACTGAAGTGACCCAACTTGTTCAAATTCACATACTAAGTCGGTAACGAAACAGACATTAGCAGCCAGGAATATAGCAACTCCCAGACATTTCACATACCCAACCCAGAGCAATGCCTAAGGATGCAGTCTCCTGGTAGGCTGATCTACCCTTTGAACAAAAGAGTTAAGGGAGACAAGATGTGGTGAACTTAAGTAAATTAACCACTCTCCATAATAAAGTCCTTTGACTGAAAATGGGTAACAATTTCATATCAAGATGGCTGCAGCATTAAGCAGCACTGGGCTAGGAAAAAAAAATCTCACCCCTAGACAGTGTGAAGGATGCTGTTAGAGTAAATGATCTATTTTTAAAATTGTTCAGAAAATATTTTTAAAGACATCTAGGCATTAAGAGCTAAATTTTCAAACTTCTTACCTGAAAGAGTATAAAGATGAGGAAGAGCTCATACACAACACTGACACAGAGCCAAAACCTCCAGTAAGCTAAGGAAAAAGAAACAGAAGATTAGCAAGACTTCTTGCAAAACAGCTGTTGGTTGTTCATTTAACAGTAACACAATTAAAGAACATTTTTAGCAGAGAGTCCTTCACTAAGGAATTATAATGTAAAGCATGGAGTAAATTATTTAGACAATACCCTGCTCAGAGGGTGCAAAACAGAAATCACCCGAATTTAGACTGGAAATTAGGGGGAAACCCTCTATTAGAGGAGTGGTGTTTTAGAACAGTGAGTGGCAGCTTTCTGGAACTGTAGGCTGAAGCAATACAGTTCAGGTACAAGGTAGGCCAATGTTCTGGTCCAGCCATTGCCATTGTGGTTTATCCCTGCTACAGCTCCTTGCTGCCTCTACCATGGGAGGAGTCCCCTGCTACCATAACGCTGCCAAGTCTCCCTACTGCCAACATACCACTGAAGATGTCCAGCTCCAGGGGTCTGATTTAGTGGTTCTGGGAGTCATGTGTTGATAACCCCTATTTTAGGGCAGTCTCTTGAATTGAGAAATACAAGCAAAAAACTTATCAGGCTGGAATAGTACTTCATCACAGAGAATCCTAGCAAAATACAATGAAGCCAAAATCCTGGGTTGGGGCAGTCTGTAATGGGGAAACCTACACACTCCAGACTGAAACAACTCAAGCTCAGGAGCTTGACCCCCAACCTGCAATTTTTCAAACATGTCAAGAGGTTCGAATTAGGTCCATTAGATCAGTGATTGGCAACTTCTGAGGCTGTTGGCCTGGCTGATTCAGTTTGGGTGACAGGCATGGTGCCAGTGAGTTGGAAGAGTAGGCCCATGCTCTCTGGCCAGATGAAAAGGCTCTGGCCCACAGACCAAAGGTTGCCAATCCCCACACTGGACGGATGTTCATGCTGTGAACTCAGTCAGTTTAGGTGTGGCCCATGCCAAGGGGTAAACTTCCACTTCAGGAGTTAACCCACTTCAAGATTAGCAACTAGGAGTCTGTAAGCAGATTGGTCTAGCCATTTCCAAAACCATGTCCGTGAGTTTGAATAATGGGGAACAATTCAGTGAAATTTCACACAGTCTAAACTGAGTTAACATCCAAGTCTCTCTTGACACTCTCATTCATTCATCTCCTTTGAACAATTTCAATGGCTTTTTTCTTTTTTTAAATAGGCTTCCTGCCCCACTGCAAACAAGAGTTATCTTTCCAGGGCTAGATCTAAATAGTTGTTGAGACTGGTTCTGGACAAAGAGGATTCCATACAGTATAATAATTAACATTCAAATGGTCAAGTGGAGAATCAGTTAACTGGTACAAGTTTGTGTGCTGAGATACACAAGTAGCTGTACTAGTCTCAAATCAGGCAGAAGGCAAGGTAGATTTGCACCTTTTAGACTAACTAAATTAGAGATGCACAGATATGTGGATTGATCATAAGACTGTGTGGGTCATGCACGGAGCAGTGCAGAATGGAAAGCATGATCTAAATACAAAAGGCAGGAAGGAAAAGAAGGAGTGGCAAAAGGGGGCCATGCTGGGAGAGGCAAAAAAGGAAAAAATGCATAGGAACAAAGGGGTCCCAAAAACTCATCTACATAATTACTTCCTACATATCTGTGTGAAATTGCTTACTTAACTGAGGGAGGGGGGACCAAGTTGTTAGGTTGAATCTTAATCTTCAAGGTCTCTAAAGTGTCACCCTGCCTTGCCTTCTGCTTGACTTCAAGTTAAACTAACCGTCTCCAGGCCACTTAAAGTGCTAAACTGATTTCAAAAGGAAATTAGATGTCTAAATATTTGACTTTGGGAACCTGAGCCTTAGTTTTTTGCTCTAGAGGAACAGATTAACAATTCTATTATTAGAAACACAAAACTAGCACCCACTCCTCCCCCAGGTAAACTGGAAACCAGGAGGATGCGGACAGGTACACAGGCATATCAAATTTGCTCACTGGTAGTTTGCAGAGGACACTGGAAAGCATTTAATCCTGCTTAAATCAAGCAGAGGAAAAAGTTATCAAATTTTAGCCTTTCCAATCTTGACAATGGACTTGTCTGCACTGGAGATTACAATGTAGTATAGAGACATCTGAGCTAGCTTTACATGACCCAACAAAGATCCACAAGCATTCTGCAAAATTTTGAAACAAAAACTTCAGCACACACTAGTTCATTCAGTTAAAAGACAGGCAGACAGCAACACCTGCTTTTTGTGTTAGGACACTGAACTGAGCAAAGAATCTTTCAGATCATAACAAGTTTCCTCTATAATAAATTGTTTCTGACACCCTTTAAAAATAGCTTGAGATGTGTAAGGACGTGATCATTTTCAGCCAAACTGCTCAATTAACCTAATCAGAATGACCTACTTTGCATGTTAGGGAAAAAAGCAGCAGTGACCTGGATACCTGGAGGTTTATAATTTCTACCTAGAAAGTCACAAACTGAGATTGGAGAGTCTGTTTTTACAATGATTTTACTTTCATGTTTACTTCTGAGAAGAAAAGGGCCCTCACAGTAACTAACTAAAAGAATAACAACCCAAATAGCTTTATGTAGATTGACAAACTATAATTCTTAGTCATGTTTTCCAAATTACACTCATCTAGCCATTTTTCTGTCACACAACAGCAGGAGAAGAGCCCTCTTAGGGGACCTTCCACCACAGAAACACTAACAACAACAGGACCTGTGCAGTGCAAAAAGCAGTTTTACTCTTGGGTTCCTATTACTATTGCTGGTTCCTCCAATGTAGAGGTTGACAACCTGTGGCAAAAGTGCCACAAACACCACAGACAGCCTCTTCATGTGTGCCAAATGGCAGATCAGGGAGGGAACAGGTAGCACAGCAGCAGACAGAGCATGAGGCAGAAAGCAGAGCAGAAGATCAGGAAGGGAACACAGGGCAGAAAGCAAAGGAAGAGATTGGGCAGAGAGCAGAGAGTAAGTAGGGAGCAGAAACAGAGGAAGGGGATTGGAGTGGTACTTGGGGAGGGTGTGAGGCTATTTTGTGCCATACCTGCCAAAAAGCTTGGTCTACTCTGCTCTAATTTCAGATCTTTAAATAAAAACCCTAATTAATGGAGGGGGAGAGAAGGAGAAGACATGCATAATAGTAGCATCGTTAGGTATACAAACACCTACACTGATTCACAAGAACCTTAGCAAGCTTTCGGGTGTAATCACCCTTCTTCAGGCATAGACTGAAGAGACAGCAGAGATTTCCTATGACTGAAGAAGGGTGATTGCGCCCAAAAGCTTGCTAAGAAATTTTTTCCAACTACCGTACTCAGTTGGTCTAATAAAAGGTATCACTTCTACTCAAAGATCCTTGCCTATATTGCTGTACACCTTTCAGTAACATCTTCACTTTGTCCAAACTACTAAATACAAATGCCTTGCCTGATGTGTAAAACGCAGTTGATAAGATAATTAAACACCTATCCTAATAATTCTGGAAGTCAAATGAACTTCCCTCTGATGCTCCCCACCCCAGATTCCTGCATTGTTAAAGGAGACCTAAATCAAACCTTTATTGCCAATTAATTGTTGTACAGTAAAAACTGTGTTATCCGGCACTTTACCATCCAGAATGCTCCATAAATTGGCATCTGTCATAGATGGCAATACAAATCTTCCTTTACGTATCTGGAAAAATTCCGATAGCTATCTGGCATCTTGCCGTGTGCTTCTCATAGATCTGTTGTTTACAGAAGCTTCAGGACGCTGCCGAGCAGTGTCGCTAGTGGCAGTCTCAATTGTAAACAGCCGCTATCTGCCATCGTGATCGCGTTGTACTTATGCTATATCATGACTTCATCACTGAATATCTCACCCACCCTGCAACTATTGCTACCAATACTCCATCAACAAGCATAGGACAGAAGCAGAAGTGTGCTATGTTGCCAATAATTTGGTGAACTATAACTCCCAGATAACCCGCATATTTGATTAACTGGCACGCTCCATGCCCCATGGATGCCAGATAACAGAGCTTTTACTGTATATAGTTCCAGTGAAGGCCTTTCTTCTGCAACATTAAGAAAGCTTTTCCATTCAATTCCACTCACAATCTACTCTATCCATGTTCATTCTATCTAGAATCCATACAAAAGCAATTGAATTCTTGTCTGCAAGTGTGATATGAATTCATGTTTTTTCACTGTTAGTTTAGTTACCTCCATTCCTAAATCTTCAGACTAAGTCATTTATAGCTTTTATCATGAAACTACAAATGGCATACGAGTTGTACACAGAAAGAGATAAATTCATAATCTTGCATCAGCAAACGTAAAATAAAAAGTCATCTCTGGAGACGTAAGTCATGGAAACTGCAGACATGTTCCCCCGTTAAAGACTGACAATGATGCATAACTGCATAGAGGATCCAGCTTATTTGAATTGTATGTACAGTATCCTGATTTCAAAACTGACAAGTATTCTCTTTTACTCCCTCAGAAAACTGGTATCTTGTATACTTGAATCACATATAGTACATGATGCACAAACAATTGTCAGAAGCACCTTTTATTTATACATACCATAAAGGCAAAATATTGCAGTTCTTCATCTAATCATATACAACTGTAAGAAAAATCACTTCCTCAATACCTGGATATTAGCCTAGAAACTCAAGAGCTGGCAGACAGCAGTAAACAGGGCAATATGCATCACAAGTCCCCAGGTAAGGAAGGATCCATCCTGACTCCTTAGGGATAACTGAATTTGTTTATCTATTGGTAGTGGTTCATCTATGGTTTGTAAATCGCAGAATCTCTGCACTGAGATGGCAATAAGTAACACTGAAAGGGGAACTATTATGCTGAAGAAATGATGACGTCCTCAAAAACTGATCTTAAAAAAAAAATCACTATTCATATTTTCATTAATGGACTTGGCACAAAAAAAATACACGTTTTCTAGTGAAATTAGCTAATGACAAAACTAAGAGGTATCATTAATATAAAAGGAGGATCAAGATATCATACGGAAAAAAACTGGATAACACCGAGGAGTGGAATAACAGAAAGGAGATGGAATTCTGCAGTACAAAAATAAGGCCACACACTTGGAACATAATAGGAATTATTGTTTAGCTGGCAGCTCAGCTGGAAACAGAAGAACAATGACTAACACCTTGGTCTATTACAGAATAACTATGAATTCTGATGTAATGCAGCCATAAAACAAACAAACAAACAAAAAACAGCCCGACCCCCTTCCCTTCCTCCCCACCAAAAATGCAATTCTAGGATATATCAGTAGTTATTTCCAAAAGAAACAAGGATGCATTAATATAATTTTACAAGGCACTGGCTACACCTTATCTGGAACACTGCGTGCAATTCTGGTCACCTGTGTTCAAGAAGAAATTCATTTAAATTGGAGGAGGTATAGATTAATACAACTATAATCAAGGGAATAGAGAGTATCGTGTGAAGGGACTACAGGAGCTTGACTGATTTAGCCTAGCAAAACAAAGGCTCAGAGGCTATGACTGAGGTAAATGCTAGGGATGGAAAATACTGGCACCATAACAAATGGGTATAAAGCCGATCATAATCAAGGCTGAAAATAAAGTGTTAACTAACGAAACAGTGAGACTCTGGAACAGCCTCCCAATCAGTGTAGCAGGGACAACAAATCTAGCTATTTTAAAGACGGAGCTTGATTAAATTATGTGGCACGGTTGCCTGTAATCACAGAGGACTGCATCTAATGACCCAGTGGCCCCTTTCAGGCCTACAATCATATTTAAATGAGGTCTATAAAAAAGGAAGAGGTATATACAAATAAGGTATTAGCTCTCCTGGGATTAAAAGTCATTCTCCCTAAGAACAGAAATCATGAAGTGGGATCAAAATGGATCCATTTTCTATGTTTACTTCACCAATATAGTCTACCACATCTCTCAGTGTGCACTGTGTATATTCAGAAGTCTAACTTGAAGATCTGCAATACAATGCTCCTACAGGAGACACTCAAATTGTCCTTCGAAAAGTTCTGGGGAAGCATCCGTCATTCATTCCTGAAAAGGGTTTATTTTTACAGCCCTCGTTGCATGTTGATTTAAGCACAAGATCAGGATCAAACAAGTTTCATCCCAGATCACAAAAACTGTCATGCTGTGCCATGTGTGCCTGGCAAGACACGTGATTTTTTGGATGTGGAATAAAATTCATCAGATTCCAACTAGGCAACAGGCAGATGGGAAGCTTGGCCACTGATGCTATGCTTCCCACAGAAACCTTTAGATTTACTGGCACATGGGCTCCAGACACTTCAGCACCTAAAGCTCCTCCATCCCCACCTGCCAGCACCATGGAGCTGGGGGGTGAACAAATGGGGACAGGCAAATGTGGAAAATTTTTGTAGCTGGTTTCTTGTTTCATTGCATCTTTAATTGCTTGAACGTATGGCAGGGTTTCTATTTATGATGAGATTAACACATTAATCACACCTTAAGTGCAACATCTGCAGGGCCCCAGAACAAACCGGGGGGCAAACATTTCATACAAATAAGGCATTAACACATTCAGCATGTAAACGCTCTAATTTTTTAAATGTCACTTTGAGAAGGATCATACAGGTAAAGAAAATACTCAACATTAATGTAAAAACAATTCCAAATGAGAGCATATGTCCACTTTCAAGCTTGTGTTGTGTTCCCTGATCCCTTCCCAATCTGTTGTATGCCATACACACAAGTTGCTCATGCGACTTGTGGCCTGCAGGTCATGGGCTGGCCACCCCTCCTCTAAATGATTAAATACACAAGGAAGATTCCTTAAGTATCCTGTTCATAGGCATCTGACCAGAATAAAAAATGATCAGTTCAATCTGATAACTGCTCTGCTTCCAAGTCTGCTTTAAAAAAAAAAATAAATGAAATTTTACATCTATAGATACAAAACAACTGAAACATCTCACAGAGAGCTAGAACATAAGCCCAAATACATCACTGAAATACTTTAAATTCTTCATGAGCCAGGCAGAGTATCAGACATTGCCATCTACTCAGCATACTGGAAAGTTGGAACTCTGCTTAGGTTTATTGCAGTGCCTGCTGCATGTTGCTTCAGTTGTCTGCTTGCAGGAGGCCACTCTTTTTAACCTATTGTTCCTTAAAACAAATATAGGTTTCCAACCTGAAAGGGTATGATAAAACCATGACAAATGTTTACAATAAAGTTGTCTTTGATTGCAACTTTGTTACACAAAGTTATATAAATTACCTCTATTATAAACAAGTACTAATGCCTAAAAATATCCAGCAGGAGGAGCAGGGATTTGTAAGTTTAATTACTCCGTAGATACACTTAACACAAGTTTTATTTTGTATTTTTAAAAAGACTAAAAAGTATGGTCATTGGGACAGAAGCCTTCAACACAAAGTTGATTTGAAGATAACTTTTATTCTATCAAATTGTGCTACAGCGTCCCCATCATCATATGGGTTGTTTAGAATTCTACCAATTAGAGACTTGTCCAGAATCAAAAACCACAGTCAAATTACAAAACAGAAAGGGAATTTTAAATTAAAAGGGAGCTGTGGAGAAGTACAAGTATTTTTTGTTGGTAATGAGGACTGCAGATTACAGAGAGTAGAATAAATCCCTTGCTATTAAGTGATTTAAAGTACAGCACATAATATGCACGCAGTTCAGAGTAATTGTTACTGTCCCTATTTTAGCATGTCACTCTCAAAAAAGGGGAGTGAGTAGAAGTGATGTCTGACAAGGACCTTCATTCATATAAGCACAACCAGATAGGTTGTGAAACTTCCATCACTTGAAATCTTTAAACAAGTTACACAAAAACACTTGGCTGAGAGGGTTTAGACAGGTATGAACTAGCCTTGAGCAAAAGTTTAGGACTAATGACCTCCTGACCTCTAGTCCTATTTTTCTATTTTTTTTTTTAAGTTTCTAAACGATAAATAAATTATGTAGTGTTGGAAATATCTATTGATTGCAAAGGTAGTCTTTCAGTACTACGAAGAAGTTATGGGATTAACATAACTGGATAAATGCCATATTAATATTATGTACACTGCAGCTAAAGGAAGTAAAAAGTCAGCAATTTGCCAGACATTTGAAAAGTTTAAATGACTTAAATTACCTGGATGAGGTCTTGAAAATGGTCCATCTTTAGCTTGAGTGACTCCAAAACACAGAAAAACCAATATACTGGCAACAATACCTCTGAAAATGAAGAACAAAAACTCTCAATATACATTTAGACTATATCTCCCCTCCCCAAAGCCATGAAATAATTTAAAACTGCAGTTCTTCTAAGGGCAAGGACAACATGTTTCTACCCCTGTTAACCTCTAAATAACACCTATAGAACAATTTTTTTGTTTGTTTGTTTTGTTTTTTTACAGTTTTATTGCAAGGGAACTAGCATTAAGCCCTATATTTAGGTTAACAGCGGCTATTATAAAAGATTCATGTGACTGAAGTTTTAACACCTTCTTTGTGGGCTAATGGTATTTGGAAAAAAAAAAAAATCAGCTGAAAAAAAGCCAGGAAGTTTTAAAAGAAACGTTGAGAATAAGTAAACACAAAATTCTGCCTGAAAAACTTTGAAGGGTAAACTAGAATTGTGTAGTAAACCTAAAAAACACGTGAGGATATTTTAAGAACATGCCCATTCTGCTGCTAAACCAGCAGCAGACAACGTACTGGGAGTGTCTGGTTGCTGCTAAAGCAGCAATAAAGTCGATTTGGAGGAAGATAACTAGGTCAGGCTCCTGACAATCCCACGGGCCCAACCTCAGTACCCCAAATCCCAACTCTGGATAACAGTTTTCTCCTACTGTTGGCACTGGTACTCCAGCATACCCCGGACCACATCATACAGCTCCACAGTCCAGACCCAGTCCATGGTGCCATATGTTTGACACCCCTGCTTTACAGATTTTTTTCAAAAATCAGCAAATGTTTCAACTTCAAGGCACTAAATCTACAGAACTAAATGAATATTGAAAACTTCCAATGTCCATTGAGTACAAGCTGTACATGAAGTTTCACCTCACTTTATTTAGATTAATACAATTCTTTAAAACATGACCGGAAAAACTCACACCTTTTTGCTTAATGATAAATCAATAATAACATTTAAGAAATTAGAACTACAGAAGACCTGCCAACTTTGTCCTGAAGAGCCAACACCTTTAGCAGTTACCACCTGTCCAGGATGGTATCTTTATTTGAAGTTAGGGAAAAGTAAATTCTCTAACCTTAATGAAATGAATATCATTATACACCACTTTGCTACCTTACACCTCTCTATCCTAGGATATTCAGCAATCAGTATGCCATCAGTAACAGGCACTGCATAAACTTGTATTAAAAGATTTTTCACTAATCAGTTAGACTGAAGGAAAGAATTTACACCATTACAAAGCATAATCAACATCTATCAAATATGTCCATGACTGCCCCACTACACTTTGTCAGTTTTAATTTCACCCTTTCACTTTAAGAACTTTAAGTAAAAACATTGTAACTTTATTCAGACCAGTCTAAAAACAACTGATCAAGTAGTTGTATGCATACTGAGGATTGTCAGTTAACTGCTACCACATGAACCAAGGTTGGACCATTAATAAAGTTCAATTTTGTGCTGAATGAGTATAGTACACGCACCATATATACCATAAATCTGTATACAGTAGTACGTTAGACAATATTTTGCATTAGAGTTTTTAATGCAGCTTTGATACTTTACTGTAATACAGTACCTGTTGGGGTGTTTGCTTGAGAATCACTGTGATACCATGATACAAAGCCTTAATACATTTCCCCCAGTATGTGGCCTATAAACAGGCTGGTTTTATTTGTGGAAAGGAGAATTGAGGATGATTCTACTCATATTCAGACATCAGGTTTACACCAGCAACCTGTCTCCAAATAATGGAAGTGTCCGATGACTCTATAAATGTTTTAACCTTCGTGAGGTATTAGCATGTATAAAGCAGCTATATTAAATTATTTACGTTTAAATATTTGGCAAGAAGATCCTGCAGAAGTAGATGGAGCACTTGCAACCTGACTTGACTACTAGCAAAGTTTGATTTAAAGTTAAGTTAGTTTTTTTTGCAAACAAAAAAATTGATATCAACCAATATTAATAAATGGGACCTTTCACAGCCTGCAAGGTACTGAGAAATGCTTCAGTGCAGATTTATGTTATAGGTACACACTAGGGACAGTTACTAAACAAAACTGTTGATCTAGAGCAAGGATCAGCAACTGCCAGCACATGTGCCAGAGTATGGCACGTGAAGCCATTTTGCTTAGCACGCCACAGCTTGGCTCTGAGCAGGTCCCTGCCACCGGTCACAGATCCCAGGCAACTCAGAGCAGGCAATAAGGAGGCTTCAAGCTCTGCTGTAAGCAGCTCAGGCTCCACAGCAGGTGGCAGGAGCCTGCTCAGAGCCTAGGCTGCCTGTAGTAGGTAGCCACAAGGCTACAAGTGGCTGCACCAGGATCTGGAGCCCCAGCCTGGCTCATTGCTGGTGGAAGCTTCACAGGTGCCTCACTCAAGGGGCCTGGCGGGGAAGGGCTGGGGCTAAGCTGCCACAACAAAGACTGGGCCCCTTGTGGTTCCTCTACCATTCAACTCTGGCACGCCAACATCTTCTAAGTGGGGGTTGCAGGGGGGGTTTTGCCACCCCCCGATACAAGACATAACTTTCTTACCAAGCTCTCTAAAGACAAACCAAGCATTTACAATCTAGTAGGTCCCAAATAATCCAATTATATTATTTCTGCGTTAGAGTTATGATCTTACATGTCACACACATTCCAACACTGCCTGACTGCGTATTTATATCTAAACTGACTCAGTACTTGCATCATGATGCAAGTTTTCTTGTCAATTATCATTCTGTTTAGCCCAGAACTAAGTATTCCATGTGATTCCTTCATGTCAAAGGGATAACAGCTGCGGAGCCTTACAGTACAGATCTGCACATAAAATCTATTTTAATAGCAGATGGCAATAAAATCAGCTGTAAGGTTGATTACAATTTTCTTTTAAACTGCAGCTAGGTGCAAGAAAGTTATGCAATACCAAAAAACCCATGTGGCAGAACTGCTACTGATACCTCCCCAGGCTCACATTTCTGTCTTAGATATCAGTATACTGTACAGCAGTGATTCTCAACCTATTTTGTACCAGGACCCATTTGTAAACATCAATGGCCAGTCCTGACCCAGTTTGTAGGGCAGGGGATGGGCCCAAGCAGCCCCTTGCAGGCTGGAACTCTGCCAGCATGCAAGGGAAAAACTACCATTTCCCACATTTTTCTTCTTTAAATGAGAATTCATTTTGTTGATCTGTTTTTTAAAGTTTACTTGTGACCCTGCTGTACAGTATGCTACATAGTGTTACAAGGCAGCCTGAACCTGCAGTGAATGCCCCCAGCTTGCAACCTCTTGCTATTGTCATTCTGGTTTATCATGAAATGAAAGAAAGGCTTGGTTAGGCTTCAGAGAGTTGGTTAACCCCCCCAATTGACAGTTAACTTAGAGACCAACTAATTTATGTATTTTCTTGGATACCTGCCACAAAATACTGAAATACAGTCATTAAAATAATTTTAGCGCTCAATGATGTCTAAGAAAAAAAATAAGAATACAAAATGGAATACAGCAACCACTTTACCAAGACTAAGACAATACTGTTATTAAAAGAGCCAATTCAGAGAGACAAAACAATGAGATGAGTCTGTGCACATGGCCGCATGCCATCCTTTGTTCTTAGGTTTTAAACTCTACAGGCCTTGTGCCCTGTCCTTTGCCTGGGTGCACTGTTTTTTCCCCAACTTTCCCTTCATTGCATCACCAATGGTACAATCTATCCGTGGTATCAACAATTGTGAAACAGGAACACTGGTAGCTTGAATCTTATAGTCATGATTTTTAAAAATTATGAGTAGGTCTACATGGCAGTGGTTAAAACAGCATCAGCTTGTGTACTCTATGACACCTGTTTTTTGCCATCTCTGGAGCTGTGATTGAGGGATATAGTTCAAAGAAAACTACGGTATAGAAAGACATCTGAGAAACAGATGTCTATGACTCGAATCATGATTTGTATCCCAATATATTATATTCAAGTTACTAAAAAGGCACACAGATGTTTTTATTAGATGCTTGGAAGATGGGATAGAAGAGGGGATAGAAAAAGGCTACTATATAGCTGCAAAGAGTCACCAGAGACTCCCGTCCATTCATGTTCTAAAAGTAACAATATGGAAGTTGAAAGAACCACTCATTTAAACAAAGAGTAATTTGCATGAAAGGCAAAAAATGGGCATGTAGTCCTTTACAGTCCTGATCTGCCAATGGACTGACTACTACAGTATAACTGCAAGAGTCAATGAAACCCTAACTTTGGATGTCTGTATTAGATGCCATGTAGAATGCCTTCAAAGCATTTCTTCCCTCTAAAGAAGGCAGGTTACTGTGACACCTCAGAGACTAAATGGTTCAGAAAGGCATACTGGGGTTCTTGGTTGTAGCTGTGTTGGTCTAAGGACATAGGCAGACAAGGTTCTTTGGGTAAATGTGCTATCTTTTATTAGACCAACTAAATAGTTGGCAAAACTGCTCTTTGCAAGCTTTTGGATACAAACACCCTTCTTCAGGCACAAAGCAACAACATACTCTCCCTGCATCTGAAGAAGAGTGTTTGTACCTGAAGGTTTGCAAAGAACAATTCTTTCAATTATTTAGTTGGTCTAATAAAAGATAGCACATTAACCCAAAGAACCTTTTCAGAGAGGTATACGCTTTTGTAGATGCGCATATCCCTGTCCTATCTTGCTTTCACCATTCTCCATTATCAGCCCAAAGTATGACACCTGCTGGGAAAAGGTTAACCTGATGTGGAGCTCATACCAATCAAGCACCTTAATGATAAGATACGCTGTTTCAACAGAACAAACAGTCCTTCAGCTAAGATATAGGCATCTGAAAATGCTCAATGGGACCTAATCTATTAGCATACATGACACGATCAGATTATAACATGGTGGCCTTGTGCAGGGAGTCTAACAAAACTAAATTATATTTAAATTTTTCACATACAAATTTTAAAATATTTCACTTCTCTTTGTGTGTTCCAGAAAAGGAGCCTGGTGTTCACTTGCCAGCACACATACTAGAACTGTTAGGGCATACACCCAGCTGTAGATGGCAAATAATCCGATAAATGTATCAACTAGTGGACAGACTGGGTTGACCTCCTGTTCTCATTTGGGTTAATCATTGTTTTCTCATCAGAGTAATAAAGTAAACTAAAGCAACGAACACAACAGACAGAAGCAAATGACTCAACAGACTAATCAGCTACTTTGGTCTTGACTCCCTCACAGAATTAGAGGTGCCAACTGACAAAATTATGTGAAAACAAGATACTAAAGCTCTTAGAGCTACTTACCTTGCATTCCTTGGTCAGAGAATTAAACTGATCAAAAGAGGACACTGACTAAACAGGGAAGTAGAAACCATGATTTTGTGCAGGGTTTATGCCTACTAGCTGCAATGATCTTCACTATCCTCCACAAAAATTTTTCCTGTACAGAGGGCAGTTTTATTTTATCCTTGGAGCTGAATGTCTGCCAGAAGGACGCTACAGCACAAACTGACAGTCGCTACTTCAACCACTAGTATGCAACTATTTAAAGTTACTGACACAGGTATTATATAGGTTCTCAAGCATGCTCCAAGTAGACAGCAAGGGATGGAGCTCTACCTTCCTTACACGCTACATGGACAGCATACAACCTAAAAGCATTTTTTTTCATAATCAAGCATTCAAAAGCTACATCAGGTTTCGGAATTCATGTTTACTTGTCTGAGATATTGGGAATAGGATACAGTTATGCAACTAATTCATTCCATCAGCTGATTCATACACACAAAACAGCAGCCAGAGTGGTCTGAGATTAGTTTTACACAGACTAATTGCTGGATGTTTCCCAGCATCACCAGTATTGTTCTCCCAACAGTATGGAAAACAAGGGCTATTGACAGCAAGAATACACACAGTTCCTGGAGTTAAGAGCTACACAGTCTTTTTTAAATGATTACACCATCTGACTTCAAGCAAATTTGATGGCACCACAATCTCACTCCCTCCTAGTACTTCAGCACCTTTGTATGTGAAATGTAATATTGCATCACTCAGTTCTTTATGCAGAACGCACTAAAATGTCTGCAAATTCATTTGTGTTTGTGCACTCAAATTAAAAACTTGTTGCTACATAAGTGCAATGTGGTCTGTTAAACCAAAACAGCAGTGATTAGTACGTCAGGATAGAAGTGCACTGGCAATACACTTACATGCATCATCAGCCAAAACGAGCCCTCAGGAGCACACAGAAGCATAACATTTCCCTCTTCTCTTAATTTGGAGAGGGAAAAACTCCCACCAATGCTGTTGAGAGGTGCTAGTTTGACAGCTGTGTACACAGAAGTCCAGTATAAGCCACAAGTACAAGACACCTCTATAAGTCAAATCACAGCTGTTCAACTATTTTGAAGACACCACCACTGAAGTTAAAGGCAGTTCAGTATCTCACACATGAAAATGCATGTGCATGCACACGGGTACACACCAGTACCCATACCTACATCCTTTCTCCGAAATGATACATACATTCTTTCTTCACGATAGATGCCGTTCAAAAGCTAAGCATCACAAGCACTCTAAGAAAACTTTCCCTGGCCATTAGTAACATGGCCTATATTTGACCAACTGATGCTGAGGTTGGTATATGAATACAGGTTTCCCTCACTGTATGCAGGTGCTGTATGTGCAAATTCACTCTTATAAGATGGCCTTTTTTATACCAAAGATTCATTGTATGCGAGGTAAATTCACTCTTATAAGATTGATGTGGTGGAAGCCTGCAGTCAGCTGCTTTGTGCAGTGCACAGTGGGAGCTACACACACACAAAAATATAGTCTCCTGTGTAGATCTGTGCTCCTTGCTCATGGTCTGCGACAGGTGTTTCTGTAGTTGCCATCCCCATTATGGTAACATTCACCACCACCTTGTGCTTACGTGAGCTGTCTGCTATTGGCAAGTACCAAAACTGCCTTGTAAAATGGTAGAAATGGGTCTGGGGGGCAGTACAGTCTTGGAACATATCTCTGTGTTACATTGTAAAATGGGTTCCCCTTTTATGTGAATTCGACTTATGCTCCATTTTCCAGGAACGCATGTACTACATAAAGTGAGGGAAACATGTACCTACTTATCAGGGTCTCATCACTCAAGGCACATCAATATCTCATCCTTTGCTTGCCCTAGGAAGGATGCCCCCCAAACACATCCTAATCATGTCTGTCAGAGCAGGAAATGTGGTGGTGAAGCCACTCCAGAGGCATTTCCAACAGCTACTCTCAATCAAGCCACAGATAAGACACTCCAGGGTTTGGCATATACAAAGAGGATATTTAGATATACCCTGAGCCTCCCCCTTCAGTGCTAAACAATAACCGAGAGGAAAAACCATATACAGAAAAGAGTTTTTCTGGAGGGAAGATAGAATGCTATTCCTTGCTTGTAACTTTGCACATCTCCCTCCTAAATACTATTTTTGGCTGTATTCCTGCTGTTTAATAAGCCTCAACATTTGAATCAGGCCCTTTCAAAGACTAGATACTTTCACAAAGCAAATTCAAAACTGCCAATTTATTCATCACCATCCTTCTCAGTCCCCCAAACCCCCAGCTCTAGTGAAGAAAAGAGGCCTAGTACATACCTAGCATCAGGTGTGCCTTTAACACAAATATTCAGAAGGTCCAGGACAATGTAACTAGCTAATCTTGCTCAATACCCATTACAGTAAAGCATAAGATAAAAAAATACCAGCAGGACAACAACAAGTACTCCCGTTAGTACAAGCAGGTTCATTCCTGCTGTTCCTGCCTGGTTAAGATTCCAGCTGCAAATTGATTTGTTCCTGTTTTCACTAGAGCAAATAGTTTGTTCCAGAAAGGCCCAAAGTGCTTAGTTACCTAAAGGGTACATTCTGGGCAGCAAAACAGGATAGTCTGATGCCACAGAAGCATAATCATAATCCAAGTTGACAGAGTTTAAGAGAATCTCCAATAATTAGATTCTCACATGGAAAATTATAAATTTGTTATAATTTTCCATGCACAAAATCCAATTATAGGAGGGTCATCTTAAATTTGTCCCCACCGTGGTAAGGGGCAAGAGACTAAACCTCTGCTCCTTCCTTCCCCTGCCTGTCCCTTGGCACTTGTCCCCGACTTCAGCTCTGTACCACTAGTGGGTGCACAAATGCCTCAGAGCAAACAGTGGGGGAGTGGCTGGGGTTGCGCTGCCTCAGGCCCCTCCCCTACCATCGGCTCTGAGGCTCACATGCACCCACAGGTGGTACAGAGCTGATGCCGGGGTTCCAGAGCAGCATTTCCCTGGCTCCTTGTGGCTGCTGCAGCTGCATCAGAGCCCCTTGGCCAAGGAGAACCCAAGGCGAGAGCAGTGGGGCTGGGGCTGCACTGGCCCCACTCCCTTCCCCTCCCAGCCCCTTGCGCTGCCTCCTTCCCACTGCAGCACAGTTGCAGCCCTGGGCAAGGCTCCCTGGCATCTCCCCAGGAGGAGGCAGCTGGCTGATGGGCAGGTTCTAGGGCAGGGCCTCAGTGGGCCATGCTGCAGTCTAGGAGCCAGCTTCTTGGGGAAGCACAGGGGCTGTGGCGTGCCCCGGGTTGTTTGTATGCATGCACACGTGTCTGGTTCTGGATGTGAGTGTATGTGTGCATGTGTCTGTTCTGTGTGTGTTTGCATGGGTGTCTGGTTCTCTGTTTACGCCCGCGTGGTTCTGCATGCATGTGTGTGTACATGCACATGTGTCTGGGGGTGTATCTGTATGGTTCTCTCTACTCATTTTTTTCTTT
The DNA here is from genome assembly GCA_030014935.1 of Caiman crocodilus. Taxonomy (NCBI): domain Eukaryota; kingdom Metazoa; phylum Chordata; order Crocodylia; family Alligatoridae; genus Caiman; species Caiman crocodilus. Next base: position 4,750,269 of record JAGPOW010000874.1, read on the forward strand.
TTCTTCCCTTTTTTCTTTCTGTCCCTCTCTCTCTTTTCATCTTTTCTCTTTTTCTCTCTCATCACAACTTGCTTAACACAACAACAAAAAGTAGTATATGAAGTTTTATTTAGTGCCACCAGATTTAGGATTTTTAGAAAACCCGGTATTTACTGTAAAAAAGCAACATTTATTTGATTAACTATATTAACATGCAGTGTGTCTTGCCATGTATTCCCCCGCCCCATTTTTGTTTTTCTGGCATGCTTGCACTCCAGCACTTTACAAGGTAGAGATTGTGAATTTTTCAGCACTCTGGCCAAAAATGTTACCTACCCCTGCAATATACTGTCAGGACAACAGTTTTATTTACCATTTTTATTTTTAAGTACTGAACAATGACAGCTACAGATTCCAAATGCAGCTTGAATAATGAACAAATTCTTGCATTCCTTAGTCAGGCAATTGTTCCTATAACATTATTTTACAGAGTAGCACCCTTAAGCAGTGCAAGATTTTATGCAGTATAAAGAACAGAAGACAACACCATAAATAGCAAGAACAGCACTAGCCTAAATTAAGCAAGGTGACCTAAGGCAAGCTAAAAGACCCAACAATTACATGTGAAGCACTGGGAAGAACACATTATCTGTGTGACTACTAGGTTAGTTCCTGGTTCCTTTGATCAGTGTTGTATTGATGCCCAATCTAAACCTATGCATACAGACAAAGGAGGCTGTAAGGCATGGTTAAAGTTCCAAGTATGAATGGTAAAACAATGGATACAAAAAGCAACAGGTACATAGACAGCTTCAAAAGAGGGAAGATAGTATCATCTGAAAGGCATGTGTGTGGCTCCATCCAGGCTAGAATGGGTTATTCTTCCCAAGGACAAGCCTAGGATGAAAAGGAGATTTAACCTCAGGAGGCCTTAGAAACGGGAGGAGGTTTGAGCGACCTAGGACAGGGTTCAGAGGGTATCAGTGAAAACCTGCCATGACAGAACAACCTGTGTTGCTTTCAAAATTTCCTGTCTTAGTTTGAGTTCTAACTTAGATGGAGAAAAAGCTGGAGCTAACCAAACTATCACTAGAGGAACTTAAGCTTAGCTAAGGTATGTGTGCAGAACAGTGCTTTTCAACCTTTTTAGACTCAAGACATCGGTTTTTAGTTTTCGCTTGTTTTTTGAGTACAGAAAAATAATCAGAGCAATTCTTCTACTGCAAAGAAGTCTGAAAGAGCACACCAGAATGCTTTTAACATTATGGATTCCTATTTGAAATCTCTTGGTGAAACAGTTTTGTACAACAAACAGTGCTAACATTGCGAGGAATCCACACGGCTTCCTTGAAAAAAAACATCAAAGCACACAAGGGTGCCAAGGCACCTAGCTGAGAATCACTGGTATAGAACTTCTGTTTCATACCCTTCCCTTGTGGCATTTTGTATGTTGAGGCTAAACACACAAAAAGAAAAAACAACACACAACAAACAAGAACACTTTGTTCTGAAGGAGTTGTTTTTAAATCAACAGACATGTCTTATCCAGATACTCTTACAACATTCAAAAGTAGTTGGATCTACTAAAAAAGTTGTGGTTGGTATGAAAGGAATTTGTCCCCAGAGACGGTGACCCACAGCGGGCAAAGTGCACAATTTCACTCCAGCTATGTAAGGACCTATGTAAGACCTACAGGAGCACGCCAAATCCAAAAAGAAAGCAGTGCAGCCAGTCAACACCTTATTTCTGGTCATCTCATCCAACCTCTGTCTGTGGATATATTACAAAAGACACTGATGGCACAGCTGCAGTTGCAACTTGGTTGACTCAAATCTTGGAGACACCCATACACCAGTGGCATTAACTTCCAGATTAAGGAGGCATAATAAAAGTAAACAACCTCTCCAAATTCCTGAATCACTGTGGCTGTCCTGAAATGTGCTCCTCCCTCCCTTTTACCTCCCACAATGAAAAAAACAGAAATCCTGACTGGAAGAGAAGGCTAAGAGCCAACCAGTGAGGCCCAATAGAGAGACAGAGGCCTAACTGCTTACTCAGGCTGTTAACACACATTACAATCGAAACTGTAGGTGGTCATGCTGTAGCTTTATTTATAATAATAGCTGAATTCCTAACCTGTATTTTAGCCAAAGCATAATGAACTTCTAAATTCAACTAGTACAACCGTGAACTATGAGGAACAAAACAGGGAATTCAAGTTAAGCACTGGCAAACCAGTGGCCAGCAAGGAAGAAACAGGAGATCCTCCCTTCTAGAAAGTGCTTACTTGCAGTGGGATAAATCTCTTCTAGCTGACATTTTTCCAGGACCATAAGGAAACTGAGCTGAACTGGTTTCCTACGGCAGAGGGTGGCGACATTTGCAAGCTGCTGGATCTGGTCTGTGGAGTGGAAAAGCTTGCCTCTGTCCATGGCCAGACTGGGGCTGGACCATTATAAACTGCACTAGAACCAGGCAGATAGAAGCTGTGCCTGAATCAGCACCACTTCTTTCCGACTTTCTACTACCATGCTGCAGCATTGTTACAGCCCGCTAGGGCCAGGTTCTGGCGATCCAAATTCAGGGACTCGAGACGAGAGGATTCTATACTAAGTTTTTATTACAAGGATTAATCAAA
>JAGPOW010000874.1:4760956-4779673 GCA_030014935.1 Caiman crocodilus
CCCGCATCCATGGATTTGGTCACCTGGTCATAGAAGGCGACCAGGTTGGTCTGACAGGACCTGCCCTTAACGAACCCGTGCTGGTTGCCCTTCAGCATATAGTCCACTGCCGGTCCCTCACAGATGTGGGACTTGAGAATTTTCTCAAAGATCTTTCCCAGAACCAAGCTGAGACTGACAGGTCTGTAGTTCTCCGGGTCCTCCTTCCTCCCCTTCTTAAAGATGGGAACCACATTGGCCACCGTCCAGTCCTTTGCTAATGTGGATGCATACACACCAGAAGAACTATGCTGGTATAATATACTACTACAAGGATGTCATTATAGCACTCAATTTTAAAGATCTCCCACCTCTCAGAGCCCATTTACTTGGCATGAAATCCATTTTCATCACACATTTACAGGAATCCTGGTTTTCTCCAACTTAAAACATCCCATATATACATATATATATGCGGTGTTTCACGTAAATCATAGAAAAAAAATGAGGATTCAGGATTACTTTTTTTTTTTTTAAACTGAAAATCAGGGATTTTTTTTTAAATCAGAGAAAACCAGGATGCCTGGACATTTGTAAGTTCGTATATGAAGAACCTGACTTGAACTTGTCATTAAAGTGACAAACTTCATTCTTTATACATAAGAGAACCACATGTACTCAAATCCAAGACATGGGCTCTCCTCTTCCAATTGACACGGGGGGAGGCGGGGCTTGTTTTAGATTTGAGTATAGGCCCAGGGCAGGCAATAAGCTCATGAGGGGTCTGAAGGGTGCAAGAGGCAGGGGGTCAGCAATAGACATGGTGTGGGTGGGAAACAGCAAATTTAAGTTAACTCTCCAATAAGTATATACCATACAGTATACCATTATTAATTTTCCATGTATAGAATCTAATTGTGAAGGGGTGGGTCATCTCAAAATTCAGTCATCTTGGATTCAGATAAACAGGGTGATCAACATGATCAACATGGCAAGATAAGGATGACCTGGGAATAATTAGTTATTCTTTCTATGGTTTACTAATGTCTACATCCAGATAGTTTTAGCAACAGTTCACCTGAGAACATAGTATGACTAACCAAACTAGCTGAGACAGATGTACTTGGTCATGCCTCATTTTTCATACATATATTGCATTTACATGCCTATTTATTTCAGGTCTTACAAATATGAGGTATACAATATTCTGCATCGTAGTGAGATGCTTAAGTTTATGACATTCCAAAATGAAATTTTTTTTTTCCTTTACTGTTATCACTTTGAGCTGAAAATTCTCATGCCCTGACCAGGGACCAGAAATAAAGCTTTATAAAAACAGTCCACCTATTTGAGAACAAACTGTAATCTAAAAGCTTCCTTTTGAAATTTGCACAGCGAAGTTTGCTACTGAATCTTTAAAGTAACTTTGGCTTAAAGCTTCAAATTGCACAGTACAGAATGATTCTGAATAAAACTTAGTTTCTTTAATCAATTTAGTCAAATGTGGATATGAACAAAGTTATTCTGTTTTTACCACGTCTCCAAAATTGTGCTCAATTCCTTAAAATGCAGGTTGTTGTAAGAGCTCAGCCATCTCTAAGCAATAAATCCAGCAGATTTAGCTAACTTCTAAAACATGTTCGAGTCCAAGCCAAGGGTTACTCTAAACCAGTTTTCCTATAAGAACTCAGGTTTCAAAATGCAACCAGCGCTCAGAGAGTTCTATTAATCCCAATGGAAAGCATACACAGCATCTCATAAGCAGGTGCAATCCTCTTTGTCACTATTAAAAAAGATGTTCATAATTTAATGCTGTCCTCCCTTGTATTCTGAAAGGAACAGACAGATCAGAAACAATGTACTAGACTAGGTCAATGATTCTCACCCAGGGTGCTGGGACTTGCCGGAGTGCCAGGAGATAAAGCAGGTACAAGGAGATAAGCAGGCATAAAAAGATAAGTGTAGGCTCAGGCTCTGCCTGGTTGCTCCCTTGCCTTAAAAGCAGAGCTCCTCTATAAAGAAGTACACACTATAGTAAATAAATTAGTTTTTGAAATGAGGTGCAACTCAATTCAAAGGGGTTACAGAGGGGTGCCTCAAGCCTAGAAAAGGTTGAGAACCAACATTACGTTAAAATCACAATTCGATTTTTTCTTAATTTTTAATATAAACAAATTCTACGTATGGGATTCAAGAAAAATTATCTTGTAAACCAGTGGTCTCCAGCCTTTTTATGGTGAAAATCACTTTTTGGAAGTAAAAGGCACCCCAGGACCTACTGTGTGCCCCCCACCCCCAATGTCCCAGACCTGGCCCAGCTGAGGCCCGATCCCACTTCTGTCCTGCAGCTGCATTGAGCCACGCCTGCCCAGCAGCCAGACAAATATGGCATCAGGCCCTGGCTTGGCTAAATCTGGAAGGCTGCTACATGCAGCCTAGCGGAGACCCTAGGGGTCCATGCCCGCCCCCCGCTCTGGAGATCTCAGAGGCCTGTGCCCCTCCCCCATCTGTGCTCCAGGAGGAGGCTGCTGCTGCCGGCTGCCAACAGCAGCTGCTGCCCGGCCCCCCCTCCCCACCTGTGCTCAGGACAAGGCGGCTGCTGTGCAGGCTGCTTGCTGTGCCCAGAGCATGGGTGGGGGAAGGGAATGGACCCCAGCGGCAGGACAAACAGATCTTCCCAGACCCGGCTGGACCAGGGCTGCCCCCACGCGAGTCCCCACTGCTTAGCTGAGCCATGTCTGCACATGGCCAGCTTGCAGCAGGGATTGAGGTGCAGCAGCAGCTGCCATTGCCGTCTCTACCTCTGTAGAGATGGGCAGGAGCCCCTCCCTGCATCTGCGGAGGAGCCCCCCCCCACTCCAATCCTCCCACCACCCAGCCAGACTGGGGCATCACTTATCTTTCCCTGCCCCTGGCTGTGCCACACGGCCAGTCACTCACTGCAGGGGCCTCAATCTGGCCCCCTTCCCTTTCCTTCCTGCAGACTGACCTGCTGGGGCTGGGGGCAGTGAATGTGTGCATGCATACACACCCTACTGTCCCCCAGTCCAGGATCAACCAAAAGAGGCTCCTGGATCAACGGGTTGGTGACCACTGTTAGAAACAAATGTTTCCACTTTGACTAGCCTCTCTCTCAAGGATACAGAAAAAAACCACAAGTGACCCAGACATTATATACTTAGCATTCATTTTGTTGTCATGTATCTGACTTTACAAGAATATATTAAGTTTAAAACTAGTCTTATTCTTCCTAAATGGATGTTATGCAGGAAGATGCTGGGGGAGTTGATCTAATCCAGCTACCTAGAAAAAGGCCTCTTAATTATAGCTAACCATTGTAAACAAGACAAAATAGCCATGTCACATTTTGATCACTGGGAAAAGCTTCATTCTTTCCCTGCAATTTATTTTAAGGTCCCATATTATTTTCCACTTATATTTCATTACTTCTTCTATTAGAGTTTCTTTCTGCAAGGTATTCCAAGGAGAGAGTGGAATTTAATCATGTCACCAACTCTTCTCATTTAAGACAATGGTTTCCCAAATCAACTGCTTGTCCAAACATGTATTAGGATATATTAGTTAGAAGCATGTTTTTATTTGGATAAATGCACGACAGGTTATCTCCTAGAACACAAAACTTCAGTTTCCATCATTACCCCATCTTCCCCAATTTCAGGCTTTGCTGCCATTACTTGAAACTTGAAAGGTTCAGTAGGCAAAACAATACCTTTCTTGCTTTCATCACTTCCCTTTCAGCTAGGTCTCCATTTCTACACTGAGGTTAAAGCTCAATGTCTCTAGTATCAAACTTTCAAAAGGCAGTTATAATGACACAAATAATTCAGCACAACATGGAAGTTCAACAGTTGAAAGAGAGTCATTTCTATGAGGTCTTCTGGAGAAAGAAGGCAGGGAGTTCACAACCCTGTCCCCTGTAAAAGGCAGGGTAGGGTGCTTGTCACTTTGAGAACACTAATCTTTCTGTGGTAGAGAAAAGTCATTAGCCATTTTACCTAGTACTTTAAAGACTAACAGGTTCAGAAGCATAAGTGTTTGTTGGTAACACAATCAACTTTATAGCAAAAAAGGCTGTCCCACATGAAAGCTCACTGACTAACATGGCTAATGACTTCTCTGCACTGTAGAAGGAGTAGTGTTCAGAAAGTGACAAGAACAGCTAGTGTTAAATGCAGTGTCACAAACCTACCTGCTCAGAGCAAAAATAAAAGCTTTGCTTCGACACACTATGCATAAAGTTATTAACACATGAAACAGCCATAATGGTCTGAGGATGTCAGATAAAGTTTGGGGTTTAAGAAAACCAGAAATGTGAATACCATAAAGATAATTTAAGGAAGTGTTGTGAATATTCAAAATGAGGTATTCCAAAGGAGTGCTATAAACTTTGGAACAGGGGTGTTAAACTCATCTTGTACCCCAGGCCAGATCTGGATCTTGAAGCTCCTTGTGGGTTAGAACCAGCCCTGGGCACACAGTGGTGGTGGCAGCTCCAGCTCCAACCTAGGACATGCAGCAGCAGTTTCAGTTCTGGCACTGGGCATGCTGCGCAGCTCCAGCTCCTGCTGCATTCCGTGCCAAAACTGAAGCTGGTGCCACTCTATGCAACAGTGGCAGCTCTAGCTCTACTAGATGGCAGCAGCTCCAGGAGGGGGTGGCAAGGTCAGCAAGCAAGGAGCTGCAGCCTCAGCAGTGATGACAGGTGAAGTGGCTGGAGGGTGATCAGGGCTGTATCAGCCTTCATGCTCCCTTCTGTTGCTGACTGCCATGTCTACTGAGGTCCAACGGCCCCAGATTAAGGCAAGCTCCACTCCACAACTTCTAGTGATCTACTGATAGCCCAGGGGAAGGACCAGACAGGGCAGCACCACAGGCCATCCATTTCACACCCCTGGCTTTAGATTTAGAATATTACAAAAGATAGAAACAACATCATAAAGGACAACCACAAAGAAACAAGCACTAAGGGAAATAAGAACAAAGGCTTATGCTCTCTTAGCCTGTGGAAAGTGAAAACACACACCTCAAATAATTTTAAAGGGAAAATGCACACTATATGAGTTTGTGTACTGTGTTCTCTGCTTACATGCAGATCAGATAAGCACAGTTCACTTACCCAAACAAAAAAAATACCAGTCCCAATCTGCTGCTTCTGGCTTATATTTAAACTGGTTAAGTGCATGAACCACTTGAATGCATAAGTATTCTTTGGACCCATCACCTAGTTTGCATTGCAACTGTGCTTTACTACTTAATTTGTGAATACATGTGGCCAATTTGAGAGCTTCTAAAGTAGCCCTGACCTTCCTAGATCCTGTCAATTTAAGGCTGCTATTAGAGGTATAAGATGCTTTGAAAAATGAGGCAAGGAGGTCAAAAAACATACCCCATATGCTTTCTGTAGTTAAATAGCATGGTTTTTATTGAGTTCCAGTAAGTGCACAGATTTTTTTTTCTTCAGTCTGGTGTGCAGGAACTTAAATAGAACAAACTATATACCAGAAACATAAGAAGAAATAAAACTGGTCTAAAAAGAGTTTTAATAGACATTTAAAAAGTCAGAGTAAGAATATACACACAAAAAAGGATTTGTAATTAAATGACAATCCAAAAGACCAAAGACAGAGTTCACCATTTCTCCTAAATCTAACTGTAAAAAGCACCTAGATAGCTACCAGTTTTCTCATCCTTCTACCCATTGTCTCATGTTTGCCACCTTTCTAATGAACACATTTCAATGGTAAGTAAAATTATAGAACAGTATAAAAATAGTTGCCCTGTTAATCTAGTTAGCAGCCAAATGAGCTAGAAGCAATTTACGAGATTTACTCAAGTACAAGATGAGTTTTTTCTTCCCCAGTCAGCATGTGGAAAAGAACCCCTTGTCTTAGAATCATATACAAGGAAACTTCATTGTCCATCATTAAACTGCTGCTAAAAGCCAAAGTTGATTAAATGTAGCCAACACTGAGCATGACTATAAAACAGGGGTGGGCAAAGTCCAGACCACAGGCCAGATCCAGCCAGCAGCAGACTCCATTTCCCAGCAGCCCCTACCTGCATGACTGAAGCCAGTCTCCATGGAGACCCCAGCCACTGTACTTGATAGCACAAGGCTGGGGTTACCATGGAGGGTGGGCAGCGGGGCAGGGTAAGGAGCTGCTCCAGAGCCGCTGGGATCTTGTGGCAGGGGCAGCCTGGAGGGCCAGGGCAGAACTGAGAACTGTAGCCTGCATGCTCTGGGCAGGGATACGCAGGCAGTGGATCTCTCAGCTCTGTCCCAGCTCAGGACCATGCTGTCACCGCTGCAAGGACCCGGAACAGAGCCACAAACTACTGCCTGCATGCCCCTGCCAGAAGCATGCAGGCAGCAGATTATGGCTCTGCCCTGGACCCAGGACCAAGTTGCCCCTCCAGCAAAATCCCAGTGGCTCTGGAGCAGCGCCCTGCCCTGCCAGTGTGGCTGGTGCCAGTCTCCATGGCAACCCCAGCCTTGTGCTATCACAGCACAGCAGTTGGGGTCTCTACAGAAACTGGCCCCAGTCATGCAGGTAGTGACTGCTGGGAAATGGAAGCCAGCTGTTGGCCAGATCCACCATTTTCCCCACCCCTGCTATAAAACATATGAGTCATATAGGATAAGCATACCAATGAAAATTTACAAAAGCAGTTTAGTACAACTTATCTGATTAAAATATATAGTAGTGCACATTGCATGCAGTCCCCATCATTGCCAACTCTTTTTCCAAGTCGTAGCAAGCCACTAACACAATACATTTCGACTTCATCTTCACTCCCACAGCTAATCTGCACCTTTCATTCTCATCTCCAAGGATTTCCGTGTCTTCATCAGCCTTAAATGTCTGGCAAACATCACCAAAAAAGGCCCCAGTAGTTCACCCACAATCCCTCTGTGGCCTCCTCTTTCAGACTATTGCATATGATTAGTGAGGCCCCACCCTCCATCAAGTGGAGCTGGACCAGGTTGCCCAGGGCCTCATCGGTATATATATTTTTAAAAGAACCCAGGACTAGTGACAAGAACACCCAGTTCTAGCCATGAGTGAGGGGGAGGGGCAAATTAGCACATGGTGGGGTGTATATGGAGTATTCACATATACTCAGCAGTACTGAGATGTGGGGTCACCATGGCTTGAAACACTGTTGACTCTGTTAGAATCCAACCCAATGAGCTAGATGGTAATTTACAAGCCTTTTGGCTTTGGACCAATATCATGTATAGTTTGTACTATATATAAAATAGATATCAAAGTACTGTTTAAAAGTGTTTTATGGAGTACCTGTGCCAAAAACCTTGTAGCAGATTCAAAAAAGGTAAACTGCATCAACTGTGCCCAAACTAAGTCTATGGGTACCTGTTGCAATCTGCCTATGTGCAAATTTACTCTTTACTTTCATGTGCTCAGGAAGAGCAGGGACTGACAGTAAGTGGGGTGAGGGGGAAGAAAGATGTTGTGGGGGCAAGAGAGCAAGGGGACTATCTGACCTCCCCCCACCGATTTATTTTCCCTGTTGTAGAAGCGGGAGGAGGATAAGTTCAAGGAAAATCTCCAATCATTAGATTCCATACCTGGAAAATTGTAACAAATGTATAAATTTCCCATATATAGAACCTAATTATTAGGGAGGGGTCTTATATTCATGTAAATGCAGTAGTTGCTTCATAAGTGATATCTCATTGCTTCTCTCCTCCTTTCTAGGCTAGTAAAGCTAATGTTTCCCAGATAAATACAAAGAAGCTTAGAAAAAATATAAATTCCAGCTACTAGTGGAGACATCTACCCATGCTATAAAGGCAAAATAATATGTGCTGGAGTTTACTGCTCCCGACTGCTCTGTTTAAACACGTGCCCAGGACTACAGCATGTTGAGCCGGGTCAGAAGAACCCCAGCTAGCAGAGATTTGATGCTGACTCATCCAAAAAAATGTTAGATAATTGTCAGTGGACAGGAAGTTTTGATAATATACTTGGTGTCTGACTATAATGATGTACATATTTTAATAATTTAATGCTGTTTTTAAATAGAAATGCATACTAACTTAAAACGTAAGCCTGATCAGCATGCCTTCTCCCTCACCCCACTTTTCTGTTTTTATTGTGTTTATATTTGTAACTGCTAATGGAGAATATTTTAGTTTACAAGGACATTATGAAATTTGTTATGTCACCAACCATACAATTCTTTGCCTTAAGTGCTTAGGTTTTACATATGAAGCAATATGAAACATCATCCCAGAGCCAACATGAGTAGTTTAGTTTTGAACATTAATATATGGAATTTCCCTGCTTCTTTTAAACATCTTTCGTTTGGTTTGGGTTTTGTAATATCAAATGGAGGTCAGCAGAATATCAGTTTCACCAGCCCCATTTGTACCTTAGTCTTAGAAACTGCACTAGTTGCTTTTCTGGTAAAAAAAACTGTTAGCAAACATGGAAAACTCTTGTTAACAAGGCTGCATTATGCAGAAGCTAAACAGTCATCCCACTCTTTGCTTAATACAAGAGTTAATGAGAGGCTGTCAGCAAACATATTCTCCATTAGTTTTTCTTATGACATTTTTGATGATAGAATAATCTATTCCTTTCAAGTATCCACAATATCTTTAAAATATTCCTGCCTTGAAAACTTCCTGATGAGTCAGCATCATCTCTAACCAAACTCTTGTTTTCATGTATCACTTAGCACAGAAATATTTCAAGAGCTGCTCATATTTCAAAAAGGAAGATTATGTGATTTAGAGGGAAACAGAAATAAATTAAAATGCTTACATTTAGCAACCATTTAAGTCTTCCAAAATGAACACTAAATAATAGACAATACTAAATGTCTGACAGCTTATTTCTGTGAAGGTGTAGGTGTAACTGACCTTGGGTTACAAAAGAGTTCAAAATTGTCTTATATAGGAATTCTGACTACAGCCTTGACTATGGAAAGACTGGGCACCACAGGGTTTAATCATTAAATTAAATAGATCTATAAAATGTATACTTGCTTATTTTGGAACATCTCATCAGTGTTTGCATGCACTAGGTTTTCAAATAAATTAAGCCTTGGAGTGTCGCATCAGTGTTTGCACATACTTGGTTGAATGAATTAAGCAAGCTGCAGAAGAGCAGGATGGTCCAGCACTGCCCCCTCAGCCCAGGGCCCCCCACCCCATGCCCTGCCATGCAGCTGTGGGAGCACAGAGCCAGCAAACAGCACAAGAAAAAAAAGTGGAAGCAATTTGAAAGCAAAAGCAATTCAAAGGAGTAAACTACAAAAAAGTCACAGCTCCATCTGGCAGACAAAGAGGCTCATTACATGTCTTTGAGTGCCTTTGTGTTTGCATGCAATGAATCCATGGATGCGATGCTTTAATTTGCAATGAGTCAAACTAAATTACATCTGAGGAGTTTAATGCTCCAGAAAGACTTTTAAAGCATCCATGAAACCCACTCATGCTGTTGCAGCACAAGAAAGGGCAAAAAACGTGGGGTGTACAAAGGGCCACTATGATCACTCCATAGGTCCCCTATGCATGCAGAATTGGAACTAGAATCCTTATATCATAGACTCAAACTAAAAGTTTCTAACTCTGAAACTAAAAAAATCCTTGTCAAACCTCAAGCCTTCATGCCTATGTGCTTAAACCTTAGCACATCAGTAATCTCTTTTTAAATCCAGGCAACAAGCACATACTTAAACACAAGCATGTAAATAAAGCATTTGCAGAATTGGAAAATTTTAAAAAGCCAACAAGCTGTTTTGAGACAGATAGAGGCAGACAAAAAAAATTAAAAAAAAAATCACAACTTCAAATCTGGGTTAAGATAGGTCTAAATTAACCAACTGGACAAATTTGAATCATGCTATGGTCTTCAGTGTAAAACACATAATTAAGCTAACTCAGTTTTCCAAATCAAAATTAGAAAGACAGAGCTGGAAAAACAGAAGCCGTAGCAAGCTTGTTCAAATTTTTGCCTCTATGTTCTAATATAGCCACTTTTCTGAAATAGAAACTGCACAAAACACACTCAGGACAGAACTGTAAAACAGTGAAGAAATGCATTTTATCCTCTGCTCCTTTCCAAGAATCTAAGCACTCTATTTTCCTATATATCTAAGCCCTGAAGGAACAGCAGGTTGAACCCATACTGGTTTAGTACTTCATGTATACTGCAGAACTGTCTAAAAGATTCAGAAGTTCAGAACTCCATTATGCTGCCCAGAAACAGGGTGATACATTATTTGCCCTAAAAAGCTTAATAAGGAGCCTCAAAAAACTTTGAACTTTGCAGCTTAAGCTACTAAAAGAGTAACTTGCCTTGAGCTAGTCAAGCTTTAAGCACCTTTATAGAAATTAAATGAGACCACTATGTGCCTATACAAATTTATAACACATAAGGATGTTAACATACATTTACCTTTCCATCACTTTTCCACTCACACAGTTGTATGGCCCCAATAAAAGCTGTCTATACATGTGCTTGGGGGCATTTTAATTAGAGCAGTTCCTGGAAAGTCGCTTTAATTAAAATGCCACAGCATCACATGGATTAAGCCCCCACACATTTAAAAATGGCTGTGGGACATGAACTAAAGATCATTCAACATGCTTTAACTAATGAGACTGTGGAGCAGATTCAATTAATCAGGTCTGCTCCAATGCATTCTAATTAGAACATGTCAGAGCATGTGTATAGGTACCCAAAATGATAATTTAATAAATTCTGCTCAGTTGCTCTGAAAAACAATAACTTAAAAAAAAAATTAGGGTTTTACGGTGGGGAGGGATGTGGGGGGGTGACAGCAAAGGGGAATTGGCAGAGGAAAAAAAAGGGTAAATGAAGACTTGGACCAAGTTTACTGCACAGAGTAAGCAACTATGACTAGATCAGTTCTAAAATTAACCTAGTCAAACTTCCAATAGGCCCATTTTAAATCTGCTAAAGTACATGTGTGTTTTTAAGTGCATATGTATTCAGAGTCTATGCCACTTAATAGCAATTTAGATAATCTCATACAATTCTATACCACAAATAAGGTTACAGACCCCAAATCGAAAGAAAGCCTTCAATTAAGAGATGGAGGAAAGAGGGCCAGTGTGCAAAAGAGGAATCTCAAGGAAGCATAAAACTGTTTTTTGGTGCCACTTTAGAACACACAGATCATAAAGCAATTTATAAAACATGTCACATGACAGTGGTTCAGCATACCAGGGATCTGAAATGCCAACATCAAAAAAATCCTCAATTGCCAGTATCTTAGAGGCACAAGCCTTCCACCACTCCACACAACAGCATCACAGATGCCTTCTTCCACAAGGACCTTCACCTCCAACAGTTTTCCTCCCTGTTCCACTGAGTCCCTCATGCTCCACAATCAGTTCATTTTTCACCAAAGCCAATTTCAAGCTCCTTGTTTTCCTATATTACAAGTAGACAAGGTTGTTATTGTTTCACACTAAATATAGCATTAAGCTATGATGTTTCAATTGAACACTGTCCCCAGTGTTAAATACATTTTTTAAATGCATATCACTGGATCCAGTGCTCAACTATACTATTCCCACATCAAACAGGAAGAGTCTTGCTGGAATACAGTATTCTATTTTACCTGAAAGTTATATTACCATTTAGATGCTTATGCCTTTAGACATTTTCAGAAGCAACAGCACAGAAGGAAGAGATGACAACTGGAATAAGACATAAAACTAACTGGATGGAACAAGGTCTGTAAAAGCAACAATATCCAGTGGACAAGAAATATTCTTCCCTGCCATTTGAGCTGGCTGCATTTCATTAAACTCTACTAGATGGTCTTTGATCACATGTATATTTAAGAATGCATAAGACAACATTCATGAAGTTGTTTGGGTGATGAAATCAATGCCAATAACCCTACAGCAACTTATTTAGAATTTTTTAAGAGCAGCAGAAGGTACCACTCAGAAGATGCACAGGAGGTCACAAAATCAGAAAATACGGTACCTCAACTAGGTTAATCTTATATACCTGAATATTCTGTTAATATTAACAAGTCTCCAAATAAGCATAAATATTTACCCTTTCCTGGAAGGTGAGTGACCCTTAACCCCCCCCCCCAAAAAAAACAACAAAACAGCTCACCCCTAAAAGTTAAAAACTATACCAACTAGCTAAGCCAATATCTACTTTTATCAACATTCTCTGGTGAGAGTTTAGTTTCTAGTTGCTCTAGGCTATGATATACATGCAGGCAGTAACCAGACACCACTTTGTTCTGCAGACCACTGTATGGAGTTCCCAAACAGTCTCTCTGATCTTTGACTGCTTGGTCCTTAAAATGGTTCAGTCAGCCATCATGAAGGGCTTCACAGAACAGAATGCAGCAAGGGAAACACCAGAAGGAGCTATGCCCTGTGCTGAATAGCATTTACAGTTCATATTTCTTCATGTCAAACCCCTAACTTGGTCTTTCTCTAGAACTATGGTACTCAACCTTTTAGGCCCATAGGCCAGATCAGTGAGGCAGGGCAGGTACACAGGCCTGATAGAGCCATGCACGCCAGGATTGAGGCCCACAAATTCTTGAGGTCCAGCACTGCACCTTCCCTTCCCTGAGCTCCAGGAGCAGGTCTTCAGGGTCTGAGCACTACCCCCACTCAAGGATTGGTCCTCGGAGCCTGGCACCACCTCCTCCCACCCTAGCGCACCAGAATTGGGTCCCAACGGTCCAGCACCGTTCCCTCCAACTCCCATGCATGAGGATTGGTCCCCAGGAACCTGGCACTGCCCCCTCCAACTCCCAACATACCAAGATTGGGTCCTGAAGGCTTGGTGCTGCCCCCTGCAGGCCCCCCACACTAGGATTGGGGCCTGGGGCCTGATGCTGTCCCTGACTTGCTCTGCACACTGGGATCAAATGTCCAATCCAGCAGGCAGGCCCCAGGGCTCCCCATATGTCTGGAAATTTGGTGGTAGGAGAGCAGTCCCACTGCTCTCCTACCGCCAAATTTCTGGACCATGGGGAGCCCTGTGGACTAATGACATGTGGCCATGGGTCAGATATGGTTTGCAAGCTGTCTGTTACAAACTCACCTGCTCCAGAAGCTCTATAAGATTGCTACAAAACCATACAAACCTAAATTTAGTTCTAATCCCACCTTCTCAATCTGTTTAATTTCTTGTCCTTACTTAGGGACTCCATGTTTCATACCATGACTTGACTATGGAGGGTAAGTACCCAATACTGAACCCATTCATGGCGGTAGTTAAGGTTTTTAACATACAGAGAGGCATAACAAGAACCAATGGCTGAAGTTAAAACTAGAGAAAGTCAAGAAAGAAATAAACTATTTTCAAATAGCAAAGCCAGTTAAGTATTGGAACCAACTACTAAGGGAAGTGGCAGCTTCTCCATCTCTTAGAGTCTTCAAATCAATAAATGCCTTTTTGGAAGATGTGTTTTGACCAAATATAAGTTATTAACAACAATACAGAAGCACCTGTGTGAAATTCTAGGGACTGTGTTATACATGAGGTCAGACTAAATGGTCCAATGGTCTTGAATTTATCATCCATGTACATCAGCCACTGTTGGTAGGTAGGCAACAAAGAACCTGAAGACCACTTCAATGACCCACATCGTTGGAAAGGAGACAGATATACATCTGAACTCATTGTAATGATGCATCTCTGCCATGGTGCTCTAAGCTCTTCTGCTGCTTTATGACAAAATCTTGCATCCTGCTAGACAAACGCACTCAGCCTCAACTATTGCTTATACCTATCCCCAGACTGCAGCAGAACGAATACCTGAGTCCTGTTAGTTTCACTTCTTCCCAGAGGAAACCAGAAAACAGCTGTGAAGACAGACAACAACACTGATCAGTTTTCACTCTTCTGCAGCCTGTGGAAAATGAGCCGTAACTGTGGTGTTAGAGCTATCTGCCTCATACATATGATAGTACAAAACTTATTTGTATAGGGTAGGACAAAGTCACCAAGTCTCAGACTCAACATGCTCAGTTTACACAACCATAAGTCAATCCCGGCCCAGTTATGTCCTTTCTTTATATTTAGGCAGTAGGCAGGGTAGAGTAGCACTTTAGAGACTAACTGGTGCCACTGTGCCCTACCTTCTGTCTCACTTCAGAATAACCTGGCTAAGGACCTACTTAGAAAGCTTTATAACTAGAAAAGCAAAAAACATTAAATAGATCTTAACATCTGTATTTGCCTAGAGAAGTTTCCCACTCATCATAGGCAAGTGGGTAATTCCAGGCCTGCTATAAAAAAGTAAACTTCTCATTAGAGAGAAGGTTGTAGGTTTTTTGTTTGTTTTTTTAACCAAATTCAACTGCAAGGCTATTCGTAACATTTCTCCCCTCCAATCTTGTACCTGACATTGCTGCTGACAAAAACAACTGCTACAGCCGTAAGCATGAATGATCTCCAAATATATCACAGAAGTAATATAGGTTAGTCTTAACTCTCAATTAAGGCGGAAGGCAGGATAGAGATGCACCTTATGAACTACCTGGATAAGAGATTCATAAGCTTTTGTACGCGAAAGCTCACTTCATCAAATACTAGCTGCTAGAACCTTCTCTCTGACTTGGATTAATCTTTAAAATGTATTTCTACCCAGCCTTATTCTTGACTTCTGACTACTTCTCTCAGTCCTCAGTTAAGGTACAGATCACCTGCTCTGTCCTTGCCCCAGTGAATGCAAGAAGATTTACAAAGTTTGCTGTAATGTTCAAGTCAGTTTTTAAAATCCTACCAGTCAACTTCTGCCTCTAGCCCATGCCTGGGCATCCTTCAGAAGTGCTGCAGGACTAGTTGGGCAGGTATTTAGCAAACCAAGCGAGACTGGGATATTGGTTAATGTGTTTCTATTTTTGTTTTCTCCTGTACTAAAAGCATTTTCCTGTTTTATAAGTTATTCTGTTCCCCTATTATTGTTCTATTCTGTTCTCCTATTATTGTCTCCTATTATTGCTGTTGGGAAGGGTGACATACATCAAACAAACAAACAAACAAACAAATAATGAAAATAAAGACATATGTGTCAAAAAGACCTTGTTTTATGACAGCAGAATTGCCTACAGAAAATAAGCTATGTTACCCCCAGGAAAGACAGCCTTTAGTATATCTAAAAGTTTATTAAATGCTTCAATTTCTAATGTTGGACATAGCCATACAAGTACTTAGTTTGTGCTTTTATCGGTCCTAATAGAGAAAACAAGCACCATCTTAATTAAACAGCCCTCGTGACAAAGTCAATACACCCTACTGGGTATGAAACAGAGCCTTAAGGAAAATGATGACCTTCAACAAACAAAATAGTGCTGAATACTAGAAAACTCAACTGGTAAGAACAGCAGCAAAGATCCTGTAAAGTCCCCTAGAAAACAGTAATTTTAGGTGAGGATAGGAGGGTTTAAGTGCTGAAAAGCATCTTACAAAACCCACACAGTTATCTCAACTGCATGACAAAACGCAAGAAAAATGTGAAAGCTTGGTGAACACTACAAATATTGGTTGTAAGCACGAGATAGGTACTCTGGGGGTGGGAGGGAGTAATTCTTACTATATACTTTCTATAACACTGAAAAAAGATGCACTGAATTTATCCTCAATGTTTGTTTTTTTAATGAGATTAGGCACTGCCTGTACATTAAAGAAGTTTTCTTCTAATGCAGCCATAAAAATAATGGCATATTTGGACATCATCCTAATTCTTGCAGTTGCAGTATAAAAAATAATATCATTACTTAGAATGGCATTTTTGCTTAATGAGGCATTTTCACAGGCTAGTCCTAATCACAATAACCAACACAAATGTAGGACTAAACTAGACCGGACCACAGCCTGCACAGAAAGGAGGATCTTTTGAAATAGGCAGAGCCCAAGTATATTAAAACAAACTTAAAAAATCTTAACAAAACTTTAAACACAGCAAAACAGAACAGCATTAGAATTTCTAAGCTTTAAATTACTGTTTTTGCCAGACCATGTTCAAAGAGCAAAAAACAAATGACAATTTTACCCATTTTCCATTTACAAGATGGCAATATTCTGCAGATTTCATCAAGATTCAGTTACTTCATTGCTAGCCGAGTCTAGATGCAGCAAGATATTCTCTCCGAGAAAATTGCTTGGCTTTTCAAGATGATGGTGTTTTTTTTAAACGGTTGTGTTTGGCTTCAAATGTTTGCCTACCGACTATCCTGGAATCTAATAGCCCTTGAGCATTCAAGTAGCAGAGAGGTGTTGCCAAATATTAGGAACTTTGTCAATTCCAACATAGCCCCTTCAGCGTTGCCAAAATCAACTGGGTCTGGGCCAGGGCCAAGCAGCCCCCAACAATGCCAAGCCCAAGCCAAATCATATCTTCCTCTGCACACAGTCCACCCAACCAAGCCTCTAGCAGAGTTAAGAAGGTATGTTCAGCTGTGTGTAGATCCAGCAAAAAAGTAAAAAAACACCAAAATTCTAAAGATCCCTAGCAACCTGGCTTCCTTTTTCAGAAAATGATTGCAAGCAGGTCAAAAAAATGTAAAGGGAAACAAAAGAAACTCATACAAAGAGGCAGATTCCACAACTAACTTAGAGGAGTATTTTCCTTTGAATTTTCCCACTATGCACAAATTTCTCCCTCCATCATGCTTAAAAACCAACAAATATTAAAGTGATACTCAATTTCATCACCAGCATGAAAGTGAACAGTCACCATATTTTAGCCAAAAAACCTGTTTACCTGATCCTGTGAAACTGACATGCTAAGCAACCGGCTGAAACACTGTCCACCTGACTTGCAAGGTTAAGCCAGCTTTAGCTTTCTGAAGTAATAGAGGAAGATTACATAGATAAGGCAGAAGAGACAGATACTCACACCTGAAATGCTGTGTGTGTGATAAGCATGTGCGTGATGGTGAAAAAATAATCTGAGATTAAACATTAAATCCCACTTCTCACCTGTGGACTGAGGGGATTTTTAAAGGGCAACTTGAAGGGAGAAAGGAGAACTGTTTTGGCAGAAAACAAAGAAATTATTCATTAGATCTTTTGAAGAAATGATTAGGCAAAATAGTTATCAGATGAATTCTTTGATAGAGGCAGGAAAGGCAGTGCTTCAGGCACCACAATATTCCATATTTAATGCTGCTAATAATCAAGTCCTGGCAAGGATACTTGTTTTCCAGAATATTTCAAATAACAAGAGCCAAAACTAGAATGCTAATAGTACTTTTTTCCCCTTCTGGAAAGGAGCTTACTTGCTCCCAGAAGGAAACTAAAGAGGAGAGACTGTGCTTCTCTGAACCAGGTAGTCTACAAGGTGCCACCCTGCCCTGCTTAAACACTGTAGCTGTTAATAAATTAGAGAGTCACCTAGTCTCTTTCCTACAGCAATGCTGGGGAGAACCTTTACTAGTTTACTAGTGGCTCCAGGATAAAACCTGGTCTACTGGAGCTACCCACGCCGCTGGGGTGGCACATGAAGTTCCCCCAAAGCCTTGTAACAGCTGGATAATTTCTTGATGTCAGGAAATGCTTCTTGCTGTGCTGCCTAAAGTGTCCTTTACTGCTAGCCAGCCTGATGACTGTTTGCTGGGCAGAAGACAGGGTAGATTTGGACTTTACAGACTAACTAGGGGGAGGGAGGAAGGGAGAGAATGAACAAACAAGCTTTCATGGGCTTGAGATCACTTTATCAGATGTTTAACACAGAATCCAATGAAATGAGCTTCAGACCACAAAAGCTTCTTTTCACTCACTTTTGTGTGTTTATATGCACACAATTTTATTTACTCTATGTATATATACACACACAAAATGTCTATTTTATACACTTCATCTGTGTTTGTATTACACAAACACCCCCCACACCATTTCACCTGTGGGGGCATGTGTGTATCATAATGCACACACACACACACATTCATGCACACACACTTGGAATCTGTGTATTTTACATAGACAGGCACACACATGTAATGTATGTATGCACACACACGTGTGTATACCCAGAAGGGGCAAGGCCAAGAGAGGCTTCAGTCAAGCAGAAGGCAGGGGAAAGTTGCATTTACAAGACTAACCAAGAGTGTGTCTCTGTGTATTTGTCGGTGCATGAGCATGTGTGCATGTGCAAAATACATAAACGCACATTTACTGAACGTGTACACACATAACAGGTGCACACTTCAGTTAGTTGATAAGGTGCGACTTTTCCCCTGCCCTTGGCCATTCCCGTTGGGTATATTTGTGTGTATGCAGACATCCACACATGCGCATATACACATACGTGAGCATGGACCTTACAAACTAACCAGTGTGTGCGCGCATACTAGATGTGTGCAAGGCCGTGTGCACGGACACACGCGCACACGCACTGCTGAGTGTCCGGACGCGGCTCTCCCCTGCCCCGTGCCCGAGGGTCCCCGGCCCGTGTGTGCGTGTGCGGGTGCCCGGGGCCGGCGGGGGATGCGAAGACGGTCCCTCACCAGAAGAAGGTGTTGGTGCCGTCGTCGTACACCTCGGACTCAGTGCTGCGGCGCAGGGCGGCGGGCGAGCCTGGCTCCGCCGGCCCCTCCGCCCCCGGGGCCCCGCCGTTGGGCTGCGGTGGCGGCGGCTGCTCCTCCAGGGCGGCCTTGCCCAGCGCCGCAGCAGGCCCGCGCCTGTCACCGCGCCGCATGGCGCTGCCTGCCCGGCCCGGCCCGGCCCG
>JAGPOW010000874.1:4779773-4818500 GCA_030014935.1 Caiman crocodilus
GCCCGGCCCGGCCCGGCCCGACCCTGCCCCTCGGGCCACGGGCTGAGGCGGCGCCACTCTCCCGCCTGGGCGGCCCCAAGGGGCAGCAGCAGCAGCGCCGCGCACAGGGGGCGGGGCCTAGTCACCCGTACCCCCCGCCCCCGGCGGCCGCGGTGCTCAAGGCGCAGGCGCACGGAAGCGGTTGAAGGCGGGAGCTTGGGCGCGCGGCCCTTCTCGCTTCTGATTGGAGGGCGCGCATGGGGCGTTGCCTTCGCCGTTGCGGGGCGGGGCCAAGGTCCCCAGGCGCAGGGATGGGTTGCCATGGGAACCTCGAGGCAGGGCGGCCCCTCTTCTCAAAGCAGGCTTGGTCTGAGACACAAAGCCCTGGGCCGGGGTGCGGTCTGCTGACCTAGAGCAAGCCTTGGCGCTTCCCTGATGCCTCAGTTTCCCCGTCTGTGAACGGGAGCTAGTCACGGTGTCCTCGCTTGTAGGCCGGGAGCATGTGCTGCTTTTCTGAGAGGCCCGAGGAAGGGCACGGTGGCAGCACTCAAAAGCTAGTCTCTGTCCCTCCAGCCTTACAGCAGGACTCACCCATGAGAGCAGCGGTGACACCCCGCAATGGCCGCCTTAATCCTGCTCCCACTCCAGCCCCCTCGTGTACTCCCTCACTATTTTGCCGGCCACACCATGATGTATGTGAATGTATGGGGCTGCCGCTGGAGTCCCGCAGCGATCCCCAGCGCACCTCACTGGCAGAGGCGGGTGCTTGGTCCCGCTGCTGTCCCTCTCTCCGGACCCACAGTCCAATAGCACAGCTGTTCTGCGCCCTGCCCACACCTGTCCTGCCCTGCAGGCACCCCTCGTGGCCCTACCGCCCCTATCTCTGCCTAGTGGCACCAAAATCGCCAAAGGGGCATTACTTGTGGCTCCAGCTGCCCCCATAGCCACACCTGTCCTGCAGCTGTCACTCATCCTTTGCTGGCCCCTCTGGTCCTACATTAACTTGCAGTGGCTTGGGCCCCTGGCCCCTCTTGGTTGGCTTCAGCCCAGTTGGGCTCCTTGGCCCTGCCTCTCCTGACCCTCTCCTCCCCAGCTCCGAGACCCCTGACCACCTTTCCAGGGCGGCTTGCTCACTGCCCCTGCACAGCTGGGCTTTGGCCTGCATCACCCACAGGATCCCAGACCCTTATGGGGTTTTCTCCTGACCTGAGCCCCTGACAGCAGGGAGTGACTGCCAGGAACCTCAAGGGTCTCCTCCGCACCCCAAAACCCCTGCTCTTTTACAGTCTACAATAGCCAAAACCCCAACATTTTCAATTGCTGCTGGGTGCCTGTCTCCAGGCTCTTCCTAAGCTCCTGTCTTGATTGACTAGCCTCTCCCCAGCTCCAGACCTACTCACGGCTCCCCCAGCCCCAGTTCTGGGCCAGGAGCTCTTCCCCCCAGCACTCCTTGGGCCAGGCTGGCTGCTCTGGCTCAGGAGCTAAGCTGGTATCTCCCAGACCGACACCTCTTTGGGCCATGTGCCCTTGACCTCAGTGAGCAGCCTGCTCTCCCTAACTGCATTTGGCTCTGCTGAGCTGTAGCCCTTCCTCCCTGACTGGAGCTTTGCCTTGTTTGCTTATTGCTTGGCTAGCTCCTAAGTGGTTATAGGCAGCCCTATAACCCTTCTTTGGACTTTCTTCTGGCTGCTTACTCAAATACAGCTGACCCTGGCTCAGCTGTCTCCTAGAACATGGCTCTAGCCCACTGCTTTGCCCTCTTAAAGTAACAAAGACCTTGGTCTAATAAAAGATTAATTGCCTACAAAGAACCTTGTCTCTTGCACTTTTCCTGTACCACCATCACTACAACTTTACACCAACACTCTCTTGAAAAGTGCTTTGAGATCTGCTGATGCAAGGAAGATTTATGTGGCATTACCCACGGAGAAAATTAAAATGCCAGGGAGCTCATGCCTTCACAAGTATTTGCTTTTGCACCAGTGATTTGCAGCAGGAAAAGTGAAGGGATACCAATTGCCTGTGAAATATGGGGAACAGCCCAGGGTGCTGTGGTGAGGAGGGGCACCACACAAACACACACACACTCACAGCAGTGTTCTCCCTTCTGCTCTGACCCAGCTGATCCCCACCCCCCAGGCAGGAGGAGCAGTGCCCAGCTCAGCTCAGTGCCCTCACCTCCTCTGCCTGCCTCCAGCCACTGCTCAGAAGCAAGGCCAGGCAATGTGGGCAGCAGCATTGGTACCTATCCACCCACCTGCTTGGTGCACCATGCCACTTTACCTCCCTGATAGACTGCACCTCTGCCTCTGCTTGTCTCTGACCTGGGGGGGCACCAAGGAGGGGGAGTGGGCACCAAACTGTAAGTTTGCCCAGGGCACCATTCAGTGCTGTATCAAGGGAGGGCAAGGGGAGTGACTGCCCCAGGTGCCGAAGTGAAGTGGTGCCAACAGGCACTGCCCAGCTGGGGCAGGGAGCAGGATGGAGCTATGAGTGACTTGTTCCGTGGGGCACAGGGATGGGGGGGGGGGTGGCTCTCACCACTGCGTGCACTTCTGGGCAAGTGAGGGGGGCATATGCCCCCTGGATCTGTGCATGTCCCATGCGCCAAACTTCCTTGCCCTGGCACTGGCACCATTTACCCAAAGGCCATCGCTGAGGAGCATCACTCCACCCAGCTGTTCTTACAGAATTCCCCCTTTGATGCTATCCCATCTGCACATGAAAACCACACCAGGAAACAGAGCCAATACTGAGGAGCAGACCCAACAGCCTACCCTGCCCCCTAAACTTCTCAACAAATTTACTTATCGCTGAAGGTGAAGTGCAGCAGGTTGCGGGGTGGAATGAAGCAGCTGTTTTATAATGCACAGCAGCAGTGCAGGACAGGAGGTGGATGATTACACTATATCTCACTGAAAGAAACAGTAATTTAGAGATGGTGATGGTCATTATTCATCTTGCAATCTGGTTAGGGCACTGCTTTAAACACACCTCCTGCTGTGAGAAATATGTCATTTGATCTTTGAGGTATAAGATGAGGTGGTGAGGTCTGTAAAAAAATCTATCTGAGGTGTGATGGCTGGAGGTCAGTGTCTGGCAGATACTAATGTGTCAAAGGAGGCCACAGGAAGGGAAAAGAAACCATTGCTACTTTCATTCTCTCTGAGGAGACAGGGGGGAGAGAAAAAAAAGGTGGGGAGGGAATGGAAGGATTGCTCCTTTTATGTTCTAGGAGGACAGTGGTGATCAGCTGTAGGCCAGGATGCCAGTTTGTCCTGTGACAACTCCTGCCACATGTATTTCTGAAAGAAGAATCTTTAATCAGTTATGGCCTTTTGTATATTTTGATTCAAAAACCCAGCAGACAGTTTTTGCTTCCATGGGTTTTAATCTGCACATGATACAACCTACTCAGTGTTACTGTTAAGCACAGCTGGTTGGGTTTGATAACACCATTTTGGGTGCACAAGTTACAGTGTCTAGACACTGGGCCACACAACAGTGCACTGTACCAAATCTCTCTGCCCCTATCCTTGTATTCTGCAGTCTTCAGTGTTCGTAATACACTTTGGGAGAATTTATGCTTGCAGCACCTGAGGTCATTCCAGTTTCTTAATTATTTTTCTGCATTTCCCTTCACTCAAAACATGATCCAAAATCCACTGGACACAGTACAAAGGCTCGGCAGCTTCTGTGAGCATTGTAGGAAACTCTCAAAGCACTGGAAATCCAAATATGACACTGGTAACCAAGTAGGGTGGAAAAGGGTACAGGGAATTACAGCTATGTTTTCTGTGTTCACGGACAGTCCAAAACATACCCATTTTTATAGCTAGATGGGAAGAGGTACTGAAACCTTCTGTTGTAACATGGGGTTACAATATGGAAAACACAGGAGCGCTGGGCTAAGGAAGGAAAGGAATAATGAGAAAGAACAAGGAAAATACTCCCATTGTACTGAATGAAGTGGCCATGTGATGGCAGCACATAGTTACAGGTGCCTAAAGTCTGTGACTTCAGAAGCTGCACATAACACTGTCATTTGAATACCACTATTTCATAATCATCATGTTGAAGTAATGTTTTAAGACCTCATTCCCTGCCATAAGAAGGACTCTGCTAAGATCAGCAAAGACAAAAGTTCCCTTGCTTTTTTATTAGCCAAGGCTGTGGGGTTCTTTAAAAGCATTGTGCTTTAAATAAAATATTTAAATAGAAAAGTGGAAGATATCTTAATGGTCATCATTGATCTAGAAAAAAATCAATTCCATATATGCACAGCATAGCAGTATACTGTATAACTCAAACCCAAATGAAATCAAGTGTTGCCCTTCTCATTATTTCTACTCTCCTAAGTTCAAAGAGGCTTTCAGCCTGGTGCAACAGATGTCACCAATTTCTGCAAATGCAAACCCTAAGATTCCTGAAGCCTTGTCCAATACCTCTCCCAACTATGCAGTTGGTCCAATAAAAGATAAGCACCAAAAAACTCTTGCCTCTTGTATATTTCCTGGACCATCACAGTTTCAAAAACTACCTTACAGGTTGTTTTCCAATGCATGAGCACCATTTCCTGAAGAATATCTAAACAAAACTAGGTAGGGATATTTAACATAAGTATATTGTATTCTAAACGCATAAAAATAAGGAAAGAAGCAAAAATAATTCTTATACAGCTGGACATGAGATTAATGCAGTGATGTCAGACACCCAGCGCATGGACCAAACTCAGGTCTACTGATGTCTGTGTCTGTCTATCCATCTATCTACTTATATGGACCCACAACATTCCCCTCATGACAAATAGATTTTCACTTATTGTAATCTTAAAAAAGAATTTTGATACCTGGCAATAGCATCTTCAGGTTTGAGCCCAATAGAACTGCTGCATATATCCCTAGGTGAACTGTCTCCATTCATTTCAGTGACATGTACATCTAGGATCCTAGCAATCGTATCATGAGCACGTTTCTACCACCTCAGTATAAAGCCATAGAGTACTATACTGAGATATGCTGCACCCACTCCACTCCTACTGCCTCCCTAACTGGAAACAGTGTATCTGATTTAATGCTTTTGGCTGCCTCTCAAGCCCTGAGGAAATTTAAGAAAGAGCTAGAGCAGGGATAGGTAACCCCTAGTATGTACACTGGAGCATGTTACAAAAAGGCATTTTGCCTGAGACTCGCACCTTGGGAAATGAGATGGGGCTGCGCTGCCACATCAAGGATTAGGCCTCGCATGGCTTTCTTGCCAGCTGCCCCTGGCACGCCAACATCTTACAAGTTGAAGTTGCAGGTACTTTTGACACTGCTCACAAATACAGCTCACCCCTGACACATTGACTGTTCCTGTTGCACTCTCACCAAGGTACAGCAGATGGTGCTATGAGACAGTAACTCCTATTTCAGGACTAATATATTTTTGTTGTCTTGTTCCCAGCTTGTGGCCAGGTTCCTCATTCACACTGTTCTCTAATAGGATTTTCTTTCACTGCTGAGAAACATACTCTTTACAATCAATCTCCATGAATAACATGCCCAACAAGTATTAGCCAGTCTCAGTTTGACAACATTACATGTACTTACTTCTGTCTGCTATCTGTCTTCCTCCTTTGTACAATAATATGCAGTTTCAGTACAAAGATTTAACTCTCTTTATTCTGCTTTGTGACATGTTTTTCTGGGTATTTATACCTCTACTTGAACTCCAATGTCTTCAACAAGAGCTTATCACTACTAAGATATTTTGTCCATCTCGTGGTGTAGGGGAACATGAAGTGGTGTAGCAAGCTCTTATATCAGCTGCTCTGACACACATGCTTGATGTAAAGTGCTATGGAGGCATTTGCTTATTGATGTAACAGAGCAGCCCTCAAGTATCTCTGATGGACTGATACAAATGCATCATGATCATGAAGAAGGATAATATGCTCTCTGACAAACCTTCTGTTCTACTATGGTACCCTAGGTACAGGAAACTCTGTATAATACAGTTTTTCTCTCACCCCTGTTTCCAGAGCACAAACGTCTGTTCTTAAGCCATTCTACACAGGAGGAGAGAGCATAATTTTAAGTCCTTTTCTGCCCCAGTCCTAAACACTCAGATTGGATGGCCCCCAAGAAATATGTTAGCGCCATCCTAAATTGGATAGGCTTGGACGTGTAATTCTTTTATTTAGAGCACTGGAGGATCACTGTTGTGAGTAAAACACTTCTGTGGATGTGTGAACCCTGGATCAAAAACACTCCGAGCCCAGCAAAATCCAAGGCAGATTTTCACTGACGTCCTTCTTTGCCCTAAGGACAACCTCCCTGCTAAAGCTCATCTTCCTAGGCCATCATCCTCAGACTGTGGAAGAAACATATATGCAGGAGGGTGTCCTGTCATGTGTAATTTGAAGGAATAGCACCATCACTTTTATTTCTCATCATGATGACTAGGCAGAATGAAACCAGGCATTTCATGAGCCCCAAATATCCCCTGAATTGAAAAATGTTTACGTTTGAAGTTTGCTTTGAGAGATAGTGCTTCCAGTAACACTCCCAAAACCGCCTGGGTTTCATTGGTCAGCTGGAAAGGGATGGCATCACTACACTTAACTCCCTTTCACCTCAGTCTAGCAATGACTGCACTACATGAATACTGAAAGGCTTAATACACAACTGGACTTTGCTCTTCACTATTCCTGCAAAACAGGAAATAGGATCTATCCTATCAAGTCGGTACCTCTTGGTATTTGCAACAGAAGCTGTGCAAACATGCAAACATCTTTGTCCTGCCACCCACACCCCACTATATATTTGCACCTGATAAAAGGGAGGGAGGGAAACTTTCCCTCTTTTCAATCCCACCAGATAGCTTGTAGGAAGCTAAACCCTGTGTGTTCCTTAACTTTGAGGTGATTCCACAGATACCATAAATACTGGAACTCTTCTAAGACTTCCAGGCTTGATTGTGAATCCACTGAAGTCATTTGGCAAAACTACTGAGCTAAACCAGTTTAGGATCAAGCCATGTGATTTCTGTTTGCCTCACCAGTCACAGTATATCTGGAATTCCCTCAATGTTCTTTATTTGTCCTAAGAGTGTCATTTTATAGTCCCTAAAATAAGGGAAGTTGAAAACTACTAATGGAGGGGTTACTCTTGTTCCATTCAATAAAGTAGTTAAAATCAGAATACAAAACACACATGGCAGGAGGTATGAGAGAATGTGTTCGTCCCTGGTTTATCACATCAGTCTTTTCCGCCTCTTTCACCTGCTGTTACTGTCATGCTCCAAATCCAGCAAAAAGCTGCACCCTTCTTGCAGCCTCTCTCTCTAATGTTAACTTGAACACAAACATGAATGTCTACATAAGCTTTCTCTTGCCCTTGGCTGCTTCTCCTGGAGTTATGAGGAATCCTGGTTTTCTCTGATTTAAAAAATCCCCAATTTTTTGTTAAAAAGAAGTAACCCCAAATCCACGTTTTTCATGATTTAAATGAAACATCACACACACACACACACACACACACACACACACATATAATATATATGTTTTTTAAATCAGAGAAAACCATGATCCCTGGTTATCATAGCAGAACCCCTCTTTCTCTGCATCCCTTTTTTCTTTACCTCACAGAGAGTCTCTTTATACTCAGTTAATACTATCTACCTGCTGTGGCTGCCAGAATAAGTCAGTGGAGTAGTTCTGTGTCACTGATATTGTCCTAGCGCTAAACAGCATGTACCAGTCATTCTACCACCAGAGCTATAACAGAACAAAGTTTGAATAAATCCTAAATAATATCCTCAGCCCTGCACCCATCAGCATGGTATCTGAGCACTTGTGTGACCCTGCATAATAACGCAATTGTCATGTCTATCCTCATTTCTAGCAGAACTAATCATCCCAGGAAAGAGAGCCAAGAGAAGCACACTACTGGAAACAAACATCTCCTAAACACGGCAATGACTTTGTTTAACGGGGCTGTTTATTCAAGAAGTCTGGTGCTCCCTAGAGTGCATTGTTTCTTGCTACCTTTTTTCTCCTTGATCCTTTCAAACTGCACCTGCAGTGGAGGATGTATGGGCTGTTACATTAACATAATGGATCAATTACAGGGAAGCAAGACACTGAATGCACATGCAGCAAGGAGTACTATGTAAACAAGTTGGTGATGAGTCATCCTATACACTCAGCTCAGTATCATTCAAGGAGTCAAAAATCAAGCATTAGGCCTGCAAAGCCATGACAGTAATGACATTAAAAAAAATAAATGTTTGGATTTTTTCTTTGCCTCTGAGTTTTGATACTGTGAGAACTTGACACCATAAAAATATGATTGTCATGAAATCAGGTGACTCCAGGAGCTCTGTCTTTAAAGAAGCACATCAAATAACACAAGACTTGTGATACAGTTGGAAACATTTGGCAGGGCAGGAACCCCAAATGCTGATTTACCTCCTTCAATAATTTCTTCTCAAAGCAAAGGTGATCAGAGTTATGGAACGTTTCCATTAAAGGAGAGACTGAAAAGACAAAGTCTCTTCGTTTTGGTAAAGAGATGACCGGGTTGCAGGGGCTGTGGGGAGGTGACTGAGAAAGGTCTATAAAATCATAAATAGTGTGGAAAAAGTGAATTGGGAACTAATATTTGCTGTGTCTCATAATGCAACCATTAAGGAGCACTGAATAAGACTATCAGGCAGCAGTTTTAAAATAAATCAAAGGAAGTATTCTTTTAGATACCACTTAATTAACACATGAGTTAGGGACAGACATGACACATAAGTGATCAGAGACTGGTTTAAACCTGTAACAGAACAGATGTTCAGTGCACATAAACCAGTTTGAAAGTGGCTGAAACCAGTTTGAGATAAAAGTGGTTGAATGTAGTATCAGATTTAACTGATTTGAGTCAAACCAGCTTAAGCAAAGTCTGTCCTAGACCCCTTGCTGGTTTAAGATAAATCACACTCCCCCAGCATCCCAGCATGCTCTCTGGGCTGGGTGGGGCTCTCTGCTCCACAGGAAGGCTGGCACCTTCCCTCTGCTCCCTGGCTGCAGCTCTGGCAGAGACTTGCAGGCTGCTCCTCCTGACTCCCCCACACCATTCCCTGCTAAGCAGGAGTTCCCCACTTCCCTCTGCCTTGCTGGGAGGTATCTGTGTATTGGCTAGCAGACCACATGCTGCTATGGTCAGAATCAATAGGTAGCTGGTATTGTCCCTCTGTTGTTTTCTTAATGGGGTGATAAACAGAGCTGGCCTGTCCTATCCTGAGAAACCTGTGGCCGCAGGGAGCCCTGCAGTTAAAGGGCCCCCTGTGCCCAGCTGCTTGCCACCCCCCCACGCTGCTGCCGCCGCTGCCACCAGCTTCATGTCCAGCCGCTCGCCACCCTCCCTGCCCAATCAGCTTCTTTGGGGCAGGAGACCCCAAAGCTATTTCTTGCAGGGGACCCCAAAAATTGTGAGCCGGCCCTGGTCATAAACACTAGTTAGAGGTGATAAGCACTGTTATCAATTCCGTGCTGGGCTAATCAGAGCATCTTGCTGGGACCTAGCCATGCCCCCCGACCTCAGCTCAGTACTGTAGAACAGAAGGGAGGGCTATTCTAGCCCCCCCCCCCCCCAGCTTTGAGCCTGTGCCATTGCAGGCATGTGCCTGCATTTCTGGAATGAAAAGGGAATGTCTATCCACCTCCAAATCAATTCAAGCTTCTCAGGTTAGACTAACTTGCAAAGCTTGAATCAATTCAGGCTCAGGCTTTTTGAGTGTCTGTCCCTAACCATGGAACTCAATGACAACTGTAGAGTTGGATTAAGAAATGGGCCAGACTAATTTAAGGAGGATGGGTCTATCAGGAGCTATAGAACATGTCTGTCACAGGTACAATCTACTCAAAGTGACGGGGAGGGTGCAAGGGATGGATCATTGGTGACTTTCTGCAAAGCATTAGGAACTAGGGAGTAGGTGGTCAGGGAAGGTCACCTAATACACAGACAAAATCCCAGGGTCAGGTTCTCAGGGAGCCAGGAGTCAAAAGTCAGAGTCAAGGTGAACTAGAAGCCAGTGCTAAGGTCAAAGTGAGGCTGGATCTTGGCCCTGAGCTGGGGGGGACACCATGGACCTGTCTGAATGGGTCCAGCAGTGGTGCTCAACCTCTGGCCCATGGGTCTTCCTATAGCTCTGGAAATTTATCAGCAGGGGAACAGGGACAGCATTAATTGCTGTTCCCCAGCTGCTAAATTTCCAAACCAATGAGAAGCCTACAAGTTGCAATAACTTGGCCCTGTGTGTTAGATTGGGCTTTGCATGATGGAGCCAGCCTCATGTAAGTCAGACTGGCACATGGGGTAGGACCATCACACTGGCTGGTGTGTGCAGTCCAGGCTAGTGTGTGATAAGTTTCATTTGATGGCTGCTCTTTGGTTGGTTTAGATCTGGGCTCTGTTTAACCTTGAACCATCACAGTTTATCTCCAGCCGAAGAAGAAAAATATCATGTGAGCCTCTTGTTAAAATACTGGTAGCTTGACACTATTCAAACATGACTCTCACTAATGACTCTTGCATTAAAATGCTCTATTTATAGCACATAAATATTTAATCTAAAATAATGTATATAAAGACAGCCAAATGGTCAGCCTGACCCTGCCAAGGAGTTCAGAATTTCCATCTGAGACCCAAGGACAGCAGGATGTTTCCACAACTCTGAAGGTCTGTCATTTTTAATACTAAAGCAAAATTGTCCCATAGAGCTAGTACAAAGTTAGACTCTCAGTGCGTGTGAACTGGCAACAGAGCCACATGAACTGCTGGGGAGTTGTAAAAGATACTTTAGAATGGCCACATAAATCACCAGCTCTTCCCCTGACTCACAGCTGTAGCTGATTTTCTGTCTTGGGGTACAGGATTGAATCCTGCAGCCTTGTCCAGCTGACTAGCCTTACCATCAGTAAGTAGGAGGTATTTTTAATATGTTGCTTTCTCATTTCCTCTAACTTTTTGTACCTTAATTTAGTGAACTTTGTCTACAACCACCAGGTGGGAACTAAAAACCCTACAATTGTTTGTTACATGAGGAAATTTATTAAGCTCATTTACATCCTCCAATTCCCACTTTTCCCTTTCCCATCTTACCTCAGGCCCTGGTCCACTCTTCTTTCTTCTCTGCAGCTCCTGAGAAATGAGAGGAAGCTTCCTGATGTTTTGTATAGGCAGCTAAGACCCACTTTTGTGCTTCTACAGAGCTGTAGAGGATGACTCCTTGCAGGAGGAGGCTCCTCAGAGACCCTATTTGCAGGAAAGTCCCAAATATAACCTGACAGTATGGGTCTTGTTGATGTCTGAGTATGTCAGTGAGAAAGGGATAAGAAAAACTGGAATGGCCAAGCACCTAGTTCTTAAAGTCTTCTCAGAGTGGACAAGGGCAGGAGAAAGTGTGTGGTGGAGTGGGAGTAGATGAGAGCATCATCAAACTGATGATGAGGATAGAGGCAACTAGGGGGAATGATGAGTGTGTGGCCAAGGAAGAAATGAAGGCTAAAGGATGGGGTAGAAAGGGAACAATGGCAGAGGGTGAACCAGAGCTAGGAATTGGTAGGGTGGGAGAAATAAAATGTGGGTGTGAAAGAAAGGCTTAGGGGGAAGGAGAGAGAGAATCATAGAAAATTAGGACTGGAAAGTTAGCTAGTCCAAAGCAGGACTGTCCCCAACTAGATCATCCCAGCCAAAGATTTGTCTAGCTGGGTTTTGAAAACCTCCAAGGATGGAGATTCCACCTCCAATCTACGTAACCTGTTCCAGTGTTTTACTACCCTCCTAGTGAGAAAAATCTTTTTAATATCTAACCTAAACTTCCCTTGCTGCAACTTGAAACCATTGCTCGTTCTTCTGTAATTTGCAGTGCTGAGAACAGTTTAGCCCCATCCTCTTTTTAACCCCACTTTAGGTAGTTGAAAGCTGCTACTAAATTCCCCCTCAGTCTTCTCTTCTCTATACTAAATAAGCCCAGTTTCCTTAGCCTTTCCTCAGAAGTCATGTGCCCCAGCCATCTAACCATTTTTGTCACCCTCCACTGAACTTGCTCTAATTTATCCACCTCCTTGCTATAGTGAGGGACCCAAAACTGAACACAGTATTCTAGATGTGGCCTCATCACTGCTGAACAGAGGGGAATAATTACTTCCCTTGACCTACTGGCAACACATCTACCAATACAGCCCAGTATGCCATTAGCCTTCTTGGCAACAATGACACACTGCTGGCTCCTATTCAGCTTATTGTCCACTGTAACCCCCAGGTCCTTTTCTGCAGAGCTGCTTCCCAGCCAGACAGCTCCCAGCCTGTACTGGTACATGGGATTTTTCCATCCTAACTGCAGGACTTTACACTTGTCCTTGTTGAACCCCATGAGTTTCCTTTTGGCCCAATCCTCCAATTTGTCTAGATTACTCTGAATCCTAGCCGCACCCTCTAGGGTATCTACTACTCCCCCCCAGTTCGGTGTCATCCGCAAATTTGCTGAGGGTGCACTCTATACCATCTTCCAAGTTGTTAATGAAGACATTGAACAAAACCGGCCCTGGGACTGACCACTGGGGCACTCTATACCAGCTGCCAACTAGACATCAATGTAAGATCTGCTGACTAGATGTAAGAACTAATCCAGCTCCTCCTATAAACAACAGCAAAGCTCCCCAGGGACTGGGATGAGAGTTGGATCAAGCTGCAAAAGGGCATGGAAGGTAAAGGAAAGGAGCTCATAGCAAAGACAAGTTCTCTGTAGCATTGACCATTATTTTGCTTCATGTCTGTATAGGACCCAGCACAGCAGGACCCTGACTTGGACTCTGTGATAATATGAGTAAATAATAATACAACGTACGTTGTAGGTACAAAAAAGAGAGCAAAGGGGTAGGTTGGAGGGAAAGGGAAGGGAAGACAACTATTATTACACACTAGAAGAGGACAACAGCCCCTAAAAAAGAGGGAGGGGAAATGGTGCAGAAGGTCTAGGGGAAGGGAGGAAGGAATAAAGGAGGAGGATAAGGAATGGAGGGGGGATATCTAGAGCATAAGAGAGGATAAGGGTATACAGAACTGAAGGCTAAAAAATCCACTCAAAGATAAGTCCACTGTGCCCAGGGGAAAGGGCCCCTTGGGCTCAGTGCTCTTGCCCTTTGTGACAATAGAATACAGCATTAACCACTGATTTTGGACTCTAGGGACAAAGTTCCAGTTGACTTCAATAGGTCCAGGTTTTTGCCCCATGAGTCTGGTTTTCCAAAGTGCACTGAAATCAGCAGGAACTGGAAGAGCCCGGAACCTACGAAAATTAGCCACCCAGTTAGAGACAGGGCACCAAAACACAAAAGACTCCTACATCTGCCACCACCTTTGCACACCTTATCTTATGGAGTTTTGCCGCTGCATTGGATATTGGAAGGATTTGGCCCAGAGTGAAGGTTGATGAAGGTAGCAACAAGCCTATGGGAAGCGGTGTTGGGCCTGCCACTCCCCATCTTGACAGACATAGACAGGTGAGAGAGGCAGGGTGAAAGGGTAGTTTCCTTCCCACCTCCTTTTCTCTCTTTCTATCACGGGAGTCACAGGTAGGAGGAGCAAGAGCCTTATATGGGAAGTCAAGTCTGGGCAGCTCAGCCTGTGTGAAACCTCAGAAACAGAGAGCAGGGGGACAACAAAACAGGTTTGGTAAGAGTACAGAAGATACCATCAGTTTCTCCTTCCTGCTTCCTCAGCCAGAAGACCTGCCCCAGATCCAACTCCTGTCAGCAGATCTTGGTAGGGAGACGGAGAGATTCTTCTCTTCACCAATTCACCATGAAGGTAAGAAAAAGAAACCACTTAGCAACTCAACTAACTTGCATTCAGTCTCTCCGGACTGTACATGCCTTTGAAACACAGCACCTTTTAAAATCTCATCCTGTTCACATTTGCGCTGCAAGCCCTTCTAAACCACAATAATCAGCTTTTAGTACAATGAGCAAATCTAGTGCCTCAGTGAAAGACCTGTTTCCCCATATGAAACTGACTAAGCAAAATCACTCTGTCATGTTGGTTTCAGGGTTCCTCATGGCACCTGCAAGTTGCACAAGTTGCACTGATTAGGTTTGGTTATACAGTTCATTTATGTGTAGCTGCTGTCAACTTTAGCTTATTGGTAAGCAAATGTGAGGAAAAACGTGGGGAGAGAAAGTTACATTTGCTTGAGTTAAAGGAGAGTTTAACCAGGAGCCAGAACCTCAGCTTGTAAAAATCAGTATAATTCTTATGTCTAGTATAAACCAGGTAGTAGCAGGAAGCATGGCCCTCCATGCATTACAAAGTCCAGTGAAACATTGTATTTACTCAATTAACTGCTTGCTTAACTTAGCATTTGCTTCACAAAAAAGTAAAGTTACATGCCCTGCTAAATTGGAAAATAAAAGGCACTTTTTTTAATCCCAAAAGACTCTTGTAGTCTCCTAAGGAGACCAGAACATTTGGTAAACATTCAATCATAGAATCTTAAAAAATGAGGGTTGGAAGGGACCTCAGGAGGTCCTCTAGTTCAACTGCTGCTCAAAGCAAGATCATCTCCAACTCAATCATCCTAGCCAAAGCTTTGTCTACCTGGGTTTTGAAAATCATGCAATTGAAGTTTCCTAAGAGTTTCAAATGTCTCTAGGCCAGGGTCAAGGTGCAGAATTATAGGGCATTTGTACATGACACTTTAAAGCAGGTTAAGCGCCCTTTTGCACAACATTAATTGCACTGTTGTTTGCACATTTGGCAGCGTATTGCACGTTAATTGAGCTGCTGTTTGTATATTTGTTGTCCTAATTTGGGATGCAGCAAATGACTTTGGGATGCAACAAACTAAAACACCTCTGAGGTGTTTTAGTTTCCTACCTTACAGCTGTAGAGGGAAGCACCAGGCCCTGTGCAGCTCAGGGGCTGTACAGGCAACCCTTGCAGGCAGACTTGCAGCAATTTTTTATATATATATCTATATATCTATATATATAGATATATAATATATATATATCTATCTTTATTGCACATCATGTCATTTTTACACAGCC
Source organism: Caiman crocodilus (assembly GCA_030014935.1). NCBI lineage: Eukaryota > Metazoa > Chordata > Crocodylia > Alligatoridae > Caiman > Caiman crocodilus. Next base: position 4,794,832 of record JAGPOW010000874.1, read on the forward strand.
TGGGAAGGCAGGCTCCACTGAGGGGGGGGCGGGGGCAGGGAAAAAAATGGTCAGCCTGATCTTTTTGGTTTTTTTCCCCTGGAGCCTTCCTGCTTGCCTGAGCTATGTGGAGGTCCAGTGCTTCCCTTTGAGGCTGCGGCACCCCCTGGGACTGCCCAAGTTGGGTGCCTACAGGCAGGTGCCACCTGTGGGCCACTGCCACTGCCGCAGAGGAAAGCACCAGCCCCCAGTGTCCCCCCTGCAGCTCAGGGACAGCTCAGCCCACCAGCCCCTCGCTGTCCCCTCCCCACCACGGGAGAGGCAGGTAAGGATCGGGTGTGTACATGATGAGGGGGTTTAATTCTCTCTAAACTGAAGCAGTTCTTTTTTTTTTAAACACCACTTCAATTTAAGGAGAATTAAACCCCCAGATCGTGTACAAAAGCCTACAGGATATTTCCTACAAATGATTCTGGAAGAGCAGTAACTTAATTTTGTTACTCAACCACACAGAGATAAGTTTGGATGCCCAGGGCACAGGAACAGCAGCAATTTCTGGATGTTGCTATGATATTTTTGTTTTTTTGCCTGGTTGGTGCCACAGTTGCAATAATGATCTCACAGCTGGTAGCAGTAGCGGCTCTCCCCACAACTAGCTAGTGCTGGGGGCGATTGCTCCATTCAGTTCACCCTAGCTAAACTATTGTTGTTACTGTTAAGGCAGGTGCCACCTCAAGACAGCTGCTAATGGACGTAAACTAAAAAAGGTATCTGCTCCTGAATTCTTTACTCCAGGAGCAGTCCTTTATCACATGAGCAGGGCTCTAGCCACATGAGCTCTGTAGCATTTAGTATGCTGATGGAGCCTACTAGTGACCATAGGTCCAGCACACAGGAAAGCAGGGCATGATCTCTTCTTGTGGAGGGCTCATCCTTAGTGGAGCCTGATGTTTCAGAACACTATACTTCAGGTCAGTGCAGATTAAAGTGGGGCTGGGGAGCAGTGAAGTGGGGCAGGGGACTGGGGATTAGCTATTTTCTTACCCTTTGTCCTCTAGGAAGCTGATTAGCTGCTCTCCCAACACAGGGAAGGGAAGAGATACAACAGCTCCTTACTCCATGCTTAGTGAATTCAGAGTTGTTGCTAAAGTTGCTTGAATTCAAGCACATTGCCAGCACACCTGACCAATTCCATAATCCTTCTCTGGCTATCTCCTGCTGTCTCCATCCCATGACACAGCCATAGGCTATCTTAAATTATTCTCTGAAAATTTCTCATGTAAAGAGAATGCCTGCAAAGAGTACATAATAATTCTTATGCCCTCCTGCTCCTGGATGTGGTTCCCTGATACGTAAGGGGTGCATCTACATGTTCATTAATGCATGGTGGTTACTGTGTATTAAATTGATTATTTGTATAATCAAATACTAAATAATGTGCAGTAAGCTTTTTAGTGATGGTACTGCGCAGTAGCCAAATAATACTGTGCAGTAGCATATCAGTACTGTTTGTGCTCTGACTTGCGTAGATGTGCCCATCTCCTCCATCTCAGGGGGTGTATTAGGGCATCCCCACATCCTAGCAATTGATGACTCCTCAAGTGACCCATTTAGACAGCTGGAATAAGTTACAGCAGTTCAAGAACTGCTCTGATGCATGTTGGTGATTGAGACTGGTTCATTAACAGCTGCAATATCCAAGGCCTTAAAGCAATCTTTTTATTTGCCTTGGCCATGAGTTAAGCCTAGCTAGACTGACTTGTAGATCTGGCCCACAGTAGCTTCACACTGCCGCATACTAGAGCTGATGAAATAAAATGCTCAAATAATAGTTTATATGATGATTTTCTCCCCCGCTACTGATGGTTGAATAAATGATTTGTGAATCTTATTTTCCTCACTAACCAGCCATCTCGAGAGGTTCAGATACAGCATTTGTCAATTGTTTTCAGCAATCTCTGAATAATTTATTTGTGAATACACATTTTTCATTATTCCACCATTGCTGCTGTACATAAAGTTTTCTTTAATGCCTACTGAATATGCAAATATGCTATGCGACCAACTTACTGACGACGTGGAATGAGAGTTAAATAGATACTGTCAAGCCACTGAGGTTTCACAAAATGTCTTTTACCTTGAATGTTATATACTAGCATAGGGTATGTTCCAATCATTCTGCTAGAGACTGGGATTTAGTTTTGGTGCTTGATTGATATTTTTAAATATAGTGACTTTTTCTTTGCATTATTATTACTTATCATTGTTGTGGCACATTCTGAAGTCCTTCAGGGACTAGGATTTCATTGCATTAGATCAATGATTTTCATTTTTAGATTCAATGATCCCTGCCCCATATCTTTTCAGAACTCAGGAACACTTCAGATGAGAACCACTGTTGTACTGCCTCCCCTTACCTCTGTGGTTCTCAGTTGGGGTGCTGCTGCTGCCACTGCAGTAAGGTACAACTGCCCCACACACCTTTCATGGAGCCAGATTTGGAGGCAGCTGCCGCAGAAGTAGGCACTTCTGCCCAGCCCTTCCTGGATCTAGCCTTATATTCTCCTCCAAGAAAGAAAGGCACTCAAGATAGTTCCACCTGGGTGCAGTGGTGGTGGTGAAGCAGCAGAAGAATGCACAGATAAATCTCCAGGGTGCAGCACTATTGCCACTGCTTCCAGGTAAAATGATGTGGCATGGCTCTTTTTCCTGGAGAAGCACACAGGGACAGACTGGAAAGGGCTGTGGCAGGAGCAGGTGCTCCTGGCTGCAATGGGCTGAGAAACTCTGTGTTGGACACCAGGCAAATACAGGGGGAAATGACAGTTCTTCCTCCCAGAACTTCACAATATAAGCATATAAACAGGTTTATATAGACCCTACATAGAAGGACCTATGATATGCCTTGTGAATGTGCAGTTGTGTTTAAGAGGGTGCTATATACTCATTTACTCCCACTCCCTGTAGGCACTGGATTTACAACCCAGTTCTGATACCTCGCTCCAGGCGAGCACAGCCTTTAGACCAACTACAACTCCTCTGGTTGATAATAGGTGAATTTTATTGGTACACAGTAATAGGAAATAAGACTAATGCAGGCAAAGCAAGCAAGATGATTACAAAATACGTTATCCGAATTCCCCAGTACCCAGAATATACACATGGCAAGTGGTGCATCCATCCAGCCGGTATGTAAATGCCACCTTGAGGTTCTTTGCCTGAATGGCTGATGTCAGCAACCTTGGAGGTTGGGGTCTAATGTCCACTTGTTGTTCTGAAAACTGCTTTTGTATTCTTTTCTCCTCTGATGACTTTTCATTTCTGGATACCAGTGATTGATTTCCATGTGGCTATGCTGTTCACATTCTGTTTTGTCACTCCAATTCCTATCTTCATAAACCCATCAGATGCACACACCTTCATTTGGACATTTCATTCCAAAACAGAAATTCCAAGGGTTTTTGTAAGTGGGTACTATAGCCCTAGAGCCAGGCCTATCGAAAATAAAGTTTGGATGTTTTTAATTTCCCAGGATGTGTATGTCTGTTGGCCTCAGACACCCTGTCTGATTCCAAGCTATGAAAGTACGTAACAAACAGGCTTTTAGAAAACAACTAACCCTTGTCATTCCCCTAGACCATTGCTTTAATGCAATATCTACTTTATCTACAAGCCAATTCCTAAAAGCAATCCTCTAAATATCATTGTCTAGTCATCACTCCTCTGGTTCTTTCTCCAGGGCAGTCGATCTCTGCCCAGTAAAGGAGTCTTGATTGGAGGCCTGAGCTTTCTTGTAGGGGGAAGGGCTATTTAGTAGGTATGTATCCTCTCATGTAGTACAGAATGGATCTCCATGTCAAAACTGCTGTACAGAAGTATGCAGGGGATGTACATTAAATAGAAAAGGATGTGGATAAACTGGGGCAGGAGCAGGGGCAGGGGCTAGGTTGAAAGGTGTGCTCTAGTGAAGTTTGCTTTGTTCTTCCCACTGTAGAGAAATCATTCTAGAGACTGTGTGGGCAACACAAGCCATTATGGCTGGAGCAGCCACTGTATAATGGATCTGCATTGCAGGACAAAAGTCCCTTCCCTATCCCTCTGCACCCAGTACAACCCATACTTTCTTGTGTACAACACACAAGTTTTCCCCAAAAAACAGCTGCTAGAAATTGGAGTGTGTATTATATGATAGAAGTATAGTAAAAGCAGTTTTTGGCACTTACCGGGTAAAACCAAAGTAAAATTTGCAGGGAGCAAAACAAGGGCAGGCCTGGCTCCCTAGCAGCTGCTACTCAGTTACTTGCTATAAGGAAAGACCCTTTTTTCTTCACAATGCCTTTCAAAAACAAGGTGCATATTTTATTCCATGCCATGCTGTATGCAAGAAAATACAATATTCTGCCTGGGTAAAGGGGGTGGATTTAGCCCCACTAAACACATAAACTTTTAAAGTTCTTCTAGACAGACAAATTTTAGGGGGAAGCATTTAGGATCCCAAGGGCATTTCCCCTCACTCTCAAAAAGGAAAGGCCCCAAACTAGTCAGGGGCAAATGTAAATGACCAAGAGGTGATCACTGCAGTCCTTCCCTTAATGTAAGGATATGTTATGGACCATGGGGCACCACCACCTTCTCAGTCACATGCCACAAATAGTTAGGATGGTGCTAATAATAGTCAAAGTTGCAGGGGGAGATCAGGATGGCTCCCTGCAGTGACGTTCTGATACCCCAGGAGGGTGCCAAAGAGAGAAAGCATGCCAGAAAGAAGGTGAAGAAAAAGGTAACTACCCAGGGAATTCCTGAGTGAAGAAAGCAAGGCAAATCCTAAATGACCTTTTCCTCTAAAGACTTTCAGTTATCACTGATATTGTGGTAGCAACAAAAGGATATGTGTGGACTTGCCACCTGTGTTTGAACCACCATGGGCATATCTACATGTGATGCTATGTTGCCATAACAATGTGCTATGGTGCCATAGCATCTGCGGGCAAAAACTGTGACACTGACACTACATCTCCATAATAACGCAATCCCTCGGTATAGCATGTTGCTATGGTGACACAGTGGTTAAAAATAACTGTGCCACCAGCACGGCACAGGCTGCTTCCAAAAGGAAGTATTAAATGATGATGAAGTAACAAAGGTGCCATAGGGGCACATGTAGATGCACCCCATATCACCTAACCCTGCTAAAAGAACATGGTAGCTCACATGCCAGTGCTTGCCTATGCTGAAGTTCCCATCTCTACTACCACTTGTGCATCTAAAATGCTGGTATCTGTATAGAGAGTCTTAGCATATTAAGGAGAGAGCAGAAGGAGCGGTGAGGGGACCAGTGAGATAGCAAGATCCTCCCCATTATTAGGGCATTCCTAAATTGGTGTAAAGCCAATCAAATAGCTCCTACACCATTTCTCAGCCTGTGTCTGGTACAGGATTCATAGCTAGAGAAAAGGGACTGCTGCTTCTCTGTGCCTTAACCATATTTTGCTTCATAATTACCACAGGACAGCCATTAGGCTTGTTATAACTTGCGCCAGGGAAACCATACTGGTGGAGAGCGGCCATTGAATCAGAGAGGCAAAAGACAGCTATCAACCACTGCTGCACTCCTCGCCCCCTCTAGGCCCCCAATCTGACATATACCCTCTTCAGCTGTGATGAGCACTTTGCCCTCACAGATTAGACTCATGTCCAGTGTTTCAAGTAGCTAAGCCTGAGATGCTGGCAATTCTTGAGCTCTGTTCTCAGCTCTGCCACTGACTCGCACCGTGTGGCCTAAAGCAAGGGTGTAGGGGCAATTTCAGAGCTGCAAGAGCTCCCTCCTAGTACTAAAGAAAGGCACTAGAAAGTCAGAGCTCTGAAGCCAGTAAACACCAGGGCATTGTTACATTAAATTTGGTGGCACAGATAGGCCCAGAGAGTCAAAGGCATTAATGTGACCCTGTCACTACACCTCACTAAACTGTAAACTGGGTTCAAGGTTTCGTGTCAGAGAGATCTCAGTTGCCCCAGTCCCCTGGCAGCAACCACTGTTAAACCTTTTAAACTTTTTTTTGAAAGATAAATAAAAGAGGAAGAATGGCAAAGACAGAAAATACAGCTTCTGCCTTTGATGTTGACTCTTACTTGCAACCTCACTTAAGGAAAAACACATGGATACAACCATGGATACAGCCATGTCAACTACTATGAGACTTGGCCCATTTGTACCAGTGTTGGACTGATTGAGGCATTAGGTTTAGCTACCTCCCTGCTCACAGCAGTGTGGCAAAAGATGGAGCCTTGGCTGGCTAAGCCAGATTGTTACTAAACCCAAAGAAGAAAGACATATTGGAAATAGAAGAAATAAAGTAGAGAAGGAAAAGGATACCCCAGGGAGGGGGTGAAAGCCGAAACTCATGTTTCATGTTCCAGACGCTGTTCAGAATTTAGGAAAAGGCATTGGAGATGGTGATGTCATGTGGTTTGGTCTGGTTCAGGACATCTTTCAGGATCAGGCTGGTGAAGACCCAGTGGTGTCATGGCAGATCGCAAGGTACTAGGAGATGGGAGGGTGGGTGGCAGCTATGACGCTTATTTCACTCCTTTAAGTCCTTCCATCTTCTTCCTATCTTAACTGGAACAATGCTTTCTTCTGGCTGGTTCACCAAACTGAGGAAATTGAAGGGGAAATAAGTTGAATAGTTCCTTTATTGAAGGAATTAGGCCTAATTTCTGGCACACTTATTATTTAATTCTTTGATCCCCTGTGGCTCATATGATCTGAACACAATCCCAGAGTTGTGTTGATAGACCTTTCTGTTTCGACTAAATCAGTCTTTAACCTTAAACAGTTGTAGAAACACTTTTATGTAACAAGCTGGGTTGAATGTTTTGGGTTTTTCCTCTTGAATATCTTAAAGAGCCCAGACTGCTGCAGAACATCAGAGCATCAGCTGTGTTCCAGGTCTCAGTTACAGGAGCTGCCAACATGGATTTGGTGGACAGACAAGTTCCTTTGGCTTCAGTCCTGCGGGCTGAGCAGGAATTGTGTAACCCAGTGATAAGGTAAAACTACAGATCTCAATCACTAATGAAGGGCTAGCAAGGGGACTTTAACAAGTGTGGTGTGCAGCAGCAGCCTGGGTGGCCGGCTTGAAAGGGGCTCTGGATGATTGGTGGGGCATTCCCACCAATCACATAATAGCTGGGGAGAGGCTTCTCCTGCCCCTAACTTGGGCAAGGCAAGGAGCACGGACCTGGGTGAGGACTACACCCCCTCTCCCTGACTGGTCCACTTGCAATCCAGGGCAGACCCTCCGGAGGGAATAAAAGAACTGTGTGCCTGGCACATGGGCGGCTGCGTCGAGGGACAGTGAAGAGGGTGGGGCAGAGCTGGTCGATGAGGTGGAGCTCTTGCCCTGAAGAGGTCAAAGAACCCCCTTTGCTGGTTGGGAAGCGGCAGGTGCCCGTGTTTGCCAGCCCTGCCACAAGGGAGTGCGGCAAGCAGTCCACAAACAGTGCATGCCAGGTCCAGGAGCAGACTAAGACCCTGGGAGCTCCTTGAGGTGGCTCAGGTCTCCAAACCCTGACACCAGGCCAGGAACTTGGTGCACAAATATTGCTTGCCGGGTCTGGGAGTGGACTGAGATCCTGAAAGCTGCTCAAGGCAGCTCGGGTCTCTAACCCCTCTGGCACGAGGCCAGGTAGCAGTGCACAGGCCGGTGCACAGTGGGTTTGAGAAGGAACAGGCTCTGGGAATTGCTTGAGGCAGCTTGGGTTCTCCAACCTCTGGCATGAGGCCAGGCTGTTGGCGTGCAGGCAGCGCATGCAGGGTCTGAGAGCAGTCCAAGACCCTGGCACTGCACAAGGTGGCTTAGGTCTCCAACACCTGGCATAAGAGAGAGCCACCGGTACAAGGAATGGTGCACAGGGCCCCAAGCAGGCTACCGGGGGGTAGCCGGGGGCAGCTGTGAGCCCCTGCTGAGCCAGAAGGCACCATGATTGGGGAGACAGGGACAGCCTCATTGGGCTTTGGAGTCATGAGTGCCAGGAAAGGGGATTTCCCACAGTGGAGGGGGGAATCGCCCATCAGTGAGCCTAGCCTCAGGTGGAGAAGCCTGAAGGGGAGGCACCCCTGAGTCTGGAGGTTTCCCTTGTGGACTATCCCAGTTGGGTGGTCGAGGGCACTGGGGATCTTTCCCCCTCTGGAGTGCTGCCATGGCTTCAGAGGCAGACCAGGTTGTACTTTGTGTCTTTCAAGGTTTAAGCTTATCTCTGATATTCTTGCACCTCATATTTTGTATGTTAATACCTTATATTTGGTGTATTTGTGTCTTTTGTGGATGAGCTCACACTTTATAGAGTTTAAGATTGTATCATCTTTATCTGAGACCTTGGTTTTGATCTTTTTACAATATTTACCTGAATCCTGAGAGGGGTGTGTAGGATTGTATATATACATTACATATAGTTTCCAGGTCCTGCATACATATGTATGTTCCACTTTTAACTCTTATTTATTATTAAATAAATTTGTACATAGCTAAGTTCATGGAGTGTCCAGGTCTACTCTATAGGGGTAAGAGGGAAACTGCACAGCAGTTTCACCCCACAGTGCCCCTGCTCTGCTAACTTTTCCCTTTGATTGGAGAGGAGAGTACACAACTAGGTACTACCCAGACTACACAAGGAAAGTATCATGTGGTCCAAGGAAGGAATTTACACGCTTGTATGCTGGAGCTGCCTTTGCACTGAACCAAGTGTCAGGGGGCCAATTTTAAATGGTTCTTAAATCACTTGTTCTAGTTCCCATAAGTGTAATCTTAGTTACTTTTACATAGATTTCAACCGTGAGCCACAATATCCAGGATGCAAATTTGTGGATACATACTTGGTTTGAGAACATATGTACAAATCTGAGTTCCTCAAACCAGCACCAGACTACTGGATCTGAGCCCAGCTAAGTCAATGCACGTGTCACGAGCCATTGCTGTTTAAAGACTGCTCTCAGTAACGGGAAGGAACTGTCTCTGATGCTTTCCACTGCTGAGTTTCCGGTCATTGGACCAAACCTTCCTGTCTGAGTGGCTTCATCTACTCTCGTAATCTGTGTTTCTGGCTGCTCTTACATTTCCTCAGCAAATTGGATAGTGGGACAAATGCAACATAAACGAGAGATGTAACATACACCCATTCTTGGTGTAAGTCAGCACAGTTTAGCTCCATCAAAGTCAATGGAATTTCACTTACTTACACTAAATCTGGATTTGACCCACAGTTGCACTTCTGAAGCAAGAACAATTCACATGCCCGGGGAACAGTTTTTTCCTTTAACTCTTGTAATTCCACCAAAGCCAGTTGAATCAGTGCCAGCAGCTAGACTCCAAAGCAGCACATTTAATTGCAGGGCCCCTCAGAAAGAGTCTGAATGGTCATTTCAAATGGAGACAAGAGTGAACCAAACTCTACAACTGCTAACTTTCTGTGGAGGTTCTGAATCCAGAGCCAATTTTCAAAAATTACTCTTAACTTTACGATTGATTGAACAAAGCCCCTGAATCTGAACCTTCCTAAACTTCACAATGCTTGAAATTTGGATCTTCTCTCTGGGACCTCTTGTATGAAGCAGTCATTGGAAATAGGTCTATCAGACAGTGATCTGTTGTAATGGTCAGCTATGGAGGGAGTGTGCAGTAAAGAACATCTGTACCACAGACTTGTAATAGCCTGACTACCCATTGCATGCTTAACACGCAGCCAGAGGTGATCCCATTCCATCCTGCTCAAGTCCCTCTTTTGTGGCACGTGATTATCTTAGCCATAAGATTAAGTTACAAAAAGCAGCAAGCAGAAGGGAGACCTGCCAATCTTTTATATTAACTTTTTTACAGGGACTTGAATAGGGTGGAATCAGATCACACCCACCACCTAGAAGCCATTTAGACACCTCATTCGTTGCCAATAGTATACCGAAGGGTGAGTAAGTGGAGCACAAACCAGAGGGTCTTTCAAAGGAGGTGGGGGCACCAAGATGGAGCTAGGGAGGTGCCTCACCCTCCCATCCCCATTTCCCACCCTGCCCTGCACACTGCACCTTTCCTGAAGTGGTCTGACCCTGGCAGTGAGGAGGACAGTGCAGTAGCAGCAGTGCACTGTGGTTCATCCAGAGGGCACAGGGAGGGAGATTGGCTCCTGCTGCTGTGTGCATCCTGGGAGGGCATGGGGTGGGTTGGGTACCCAGATCTGCACAGGGTGGGATGAGCTGTAGCTGTGGGCTGGGACCAGGGGTCGCGCTGGGCTGGGCTGGGCTGGGCTGAGCAGGTCTCCAGGTGGGCAGCAACAATGCTAGGAGAGGGGTTACAAGGGGGGCTGCAGCCACCCCAAATTTTGCCACAGCATCCTCCGGTAGCCCCACTCCCAACATCACCACTGCCCACCCCAAGCAAGGTTCTCTCTAAGGTGCACACGTGCATGGCTGCGCACAACTAAAAGTCTGGCCATGCACAGCCTTTTCATGGCCTCACACTGGGAGAGGAGCTGAAGGTAAGCTCCGAGGGGAGGTGGGGGCGGTGCCTCCTCGCTCTGCGAGGTGATGCGGGAGAGTGGAGCAGTGTCCCGGACCCAGCAGAGCCTCACTCAGGGAAGGCAGCAGCTCCTCCCCAAGGTGTGGCGAGGCAGGGATGAAGGCTGGGGCAGGGGGCTGGCGGGGGCTCTGCCAGCTCTGGGGAACTTCTCTACTCCCCAGCCCTGATGCCGTAGGGGAAGCGGGGGAGCAGAGAAGTTCCCCGGAACCAGCGAAGCCCACGCCAGCCCCCAGCTCCAGCGTCTAGCCCCTGGCCCCAGCCTCCGGCTCCAGCCTGTGGCCCCCAACCTCTGGCCCCCAGCCTCTGGCTCCAGCCCCCGGCCCCCAGCCTCTTGGCCCAGCCTCCAGCCTCTGGTCTCCAGCTCCAGCCTCTGGCCCCCAGCCCCAGCCCCCAGCCTCTTGTCTCCAGCCCCCAGCTCCAGCCCCCGTTCCCTAGGTCCAACCTGCAGCCCCCAGCTTCAGCCTCTGGCTCCAGCCCCCAGCCTCCTTCAGTAAGCGTCCCATGCCAGACCGACACAACGCACTCACAGACTGACGTGGCGTGCTCGTGGACCAACGCAGCATGCTCACAGACTGCTACTCCTTAGAGGAAATACTGACCCCAAGTGCAGCACAGCATAGCCCAGTCCCCCCATCCCCCATGCTCCCGGCCCCAGCCTACAGCTGCAGCCTGCCCCACCTCACCCTGTGCCTATGTGGGAGCACCCCCCAGTGCCCTCCTGGTGTGTGCTCAGTGACAGAAGCTGCTCCCCCTTCCTGCTGTGGCTCCGTCCAACACCCACCCCACCCCACCTGGGTAATGCCTGCCCCAGCCCCTGCCCCATTACTTCCCTCACCATAGGGGGTGTTGATCTGCCCCCCATGTCCCTTCCCTTCCCTCTCCCTGTCTACTACAACAGATTTACCAGCTGCACACAGCTGTATTGGAAATCGGATTGGCATTGGCCTATATGCCTCCTTAAAAATCAGCTATCAGTTTCAGACCCCCAAATCTCTATTGGTGTACCCCTATTGAGAATGAGCACTCTAATCCTCATGCTCTGTCCACTCAACTGAATTCCAAGTTTGGGGTGTCCCCTGTCACCCCTTTCAGTGGCCTCCACCTCCCTTTAGCCACGATCCAGTCCTTTGGGGAGATGTGATAAACATGAAACACCAGTGCCAGTACTGACGCAAAGAAATGTCCCACACAGAGTTCACCACTTTCCCTTGGTGGTGGGCTTCAAGTGGAAAGAAAACAAAACAGAAAATATCTGGGGCACTTAGTTTGCTTCTTGTGCAGGTCTGCAGCTTTGCTTCCTCGGGGCTCCCTCCTGAGTCCTCTTGCTGCAGTCCAAGCTCTGAGCCTTGTGCCCCTCCGGGAATGTGCTGTCTCTGGTGGTTGCCTTGAGCCGACTTCCCTCTCTCTTCCAGAGGCTGACATGTATACAGGGTGCTTGGGTCACCTGTCCCTCTGCTTCTGCCTCTTAGATCATGTAGCACTGCCTGCACCTGGACACAGTGGCTATCTTGTTACAGGCTTACCTGCATGTGAGTCTGATTTGAGCAACACAAAGAAGGTGCAAGCAAAAGGAAGGGGGAGACAAGGCTGGGGTTGGTGAAATCATAGGAGGAAGAAACCAGGGAAAGGGTGAACTGGCAGCCAAAAAATGAGGGAGAAGAAAAGGGGGAAGGGGTCACACATGCTTAGGTCCTCTTTCCTGTCTCGTATTGGGGTACAGTCCCCATTATAGTACCTATAGAAAAATAACTTCAACTATACATCTATAATGCTGAGTTCTGATCTAGCTGTTATAACTCAGGAAAGAGACCTTGGAGTCATTGTAGACTGGGGTGGACAAAGTCTGGCCCTCAGGCCAGATCTGGCCCACCAAATAATTGTACCTGGCCCATAGGTGGGCGACTGTGAGTTCATGGGATCTGGCCTGTGGACACCCGGTGGCTCTGGCTGCCACGTGGTGGTGGCAGGGTAGGGCTGTTTCTGCTGTGCTGGACAGGTGGGTGGGACTATCTACCCAGTGCTGACATGGTGGTGTGCTACAGTTCTGGGAGGCATGATCAGATGGTATAGGGATCAGGCAGGTGAGAGAGAGAGAGAAGTGTGACCTTTGAGAGGACACCAAAACTCATTAAGTGGCCCTCCAGCCAAAATATTTGCCCACCTGTGTAGACATTTCTCTAAAAACATCAACTCAGTGTGCAGCTGTGACCAAAAAAGCCAATAAAAATACGGGCGTTATTAAGAAGGGAATTGAAAACAAAATGGAGAATATTATCATACCATTATACAAATTCCTGGTGCGCTGCATCTTGAATACTGTGAACAGGGAGCTGCTGTATACTAACAAGTCCCAAAATACTAGAATTAGAGGGAACCCACTGAAATTAGCAGAAGACAAGTCTAAAAGTAACAAGAAAAGTACTTTTTTATACAATACATAGTTAACTTGTGGAATGCATTGCCACAGCAGGGGGTAGAGGCAGAAAGCACACCAAGGTTCACAAAGGGACTAGACCAGGGGTGGGCAATCATTTTGTGAGGAAGGCCACTTACCCAGTTTTGGCAAGCTGCTGAGGGCCACATGGGTCTCATGACAGGTGCCCTGCCCCTCGGTCACCATCTTCTGACTGGAAGTCCCACCCCCTAATCCCTGATTTTTGCCATTAGAAGTCCCTCCCCTTGCCCTGGAAATAGTCCTTTCAGCAAGGGGTTTTGCCATCTCAGACCCAGAAAAAGACCAAATTATATACTAAAAAGCAAACATCTAAAACATTCATTAATTTGATTTCAAAAACCATTTTTGTCCTGGTTTACATGTGTTTGTGCAGTGTACACAGATCTTAAGTATATAATAGCTTAAAATGAACTCTCACTCTTGTATATTGTAGGGGTTTGCAGGTTATGAAGGGTATAGGCTTGTGGGGGACTGAGGGTGTAGGGGTATGTGGGGTGTGGGGGAGGGTGTGTCTGTGGGGGTGGATAGGTGAAGGGGGTGTGGGAGCATGTGGGTGTCTGTGTGGATACATGGGGTCTGGCTGGATATGCGGTTTGTGGGGTTTGCTTGTGTGACTCGCCCTATGAAAATACACACACACTCCCTCCCCCCACTCCCACCCCAACACACAGAGTCCCTCCACACACACAGTTTCTCCTCACACGTGCACACGCGTGCGCGCACACGCACACACATTTGCGCGCACACACACACACACCCCTATTGATGGGCCTTGTGCTCTCCCAGTCTGGGGATGTAGCCAGAAGCCAGGTGGTGCTGGAGCAGTGCAGGGGCAGGAAGGCAGGGAAATGGTTGGGGGGTGGGGCGGAGCTGGGGTGCTCTGTCCTCCTGGCATCCCCTGGATCCTAGTGCCCCTGGCTCCTGTTACCTTTGACAGGCAGCCAGGAGCAAAAAAATATTTTCTACATTTTTTAGGTGTCTTGTGGGCCAGATAGAATGGCCTGGCAAGCTGGATTTGGCCCAGCCCTGGACTACACAAGTTCATGCATGGTAGATCTATTAATAGCTGTTTAACAGAATGGTTAGAGATGTTTCCTCTGGCATCTCTAAACCAACAATGGTAGATGTCATGGAGAGTAATGAAGAGGGGATAGATGACTTCAGATCAATCCAATTCAGTGCTCTCCCTGTATAGCATCTGCTTCTGCTACTGCTGGAAACAAGATACTGAGCTAAATGGACAATTGGTCTGACCCATTATAGCACTACTTATGTATTTATTTCCTCTAAATTATTGCGCATAAGCCTTTAAGCAATACTTATCTTTCAGCCATGTACAATGTTAGCACTGCTATTTGCCAACATTTCAGGTTGTTCGTTCAGAAATGATTCATTGACTGTAAGCATGAAGCTGGTCAAGTAGGTGCTGAAACACAGTAGCATCTATAAGATCTGGCATCCCTACATCTCTGTAGGGCATGGCTACTACTGTCAGTCACATTCAAAATATAAAGGAAAACTTGAGAATTGTCTTCATTCTCTGGGTCACGGACTCTCCAGTAAAAAGAGAACACTAACTGTGTTTGTGAGCTTGCTGGTTTCCTTCTCCATCTTGCTGACTGTGTTTAGTAACTTCTGTATTTATGTATCTTCAATGTAGTCCAATCCCAGAGGCCTAAATTCAGGTTTAAATTAGCATGGATCCATGGAATTTTGTCTATTTACTGTTGCTGTAAATTTAGATCCAAGACTTAAAGCCAGTCCTGCTTTCACATGTTTGTAAGCCAAAATGATCAGTAAGGTTTGCTTAAGTAAGTACTTACTCAGCCTTTGTATGCTAGTGTCTCTGGGTTTGATCCTAAGCCCGTTGAAGTCAATGACAGTCTTTCCTTTGACTGGTGGATTTTGAGTCAAGCTTGCACACAGGATCATAAGAAAATAGGGTTGTGCGAGGCTTCAGACAGAACTTCGGATCCAGAGAAGCTTTGGATGCTTCGGGGATCAAAGCAGCATGTCCAGGTCAAAGCACTGGCCTCATTAGGCTTCCCAAAGTGGTTCGGAGCCACCTCGGAGCCGCCTCTGAGATCCGGCCATAGGGTATAATGGGGAAACAATAAAATATCTATAACTTTGTTGTTTTTTGTCTGATTTGGATGGAATTTTCAAGGATGGTATACTCTGCAGAGGGCATGAATTCTGCCAAGTTTCAAGAAGATCAGTGTGAGGGTTTGGGGGTAACTGCACCCCAAATTCTTGAAAGCAAAATTCATGTCACGTCTAGGCATTACAACATAGGGGAGTGAAAATTCTAGGGGTGGTAGCATATGCTGACGCCAAAAACTGCCAAATTTCAAGAAGATTGATGAAGGGGTTTGGGGGAACTGCTCCTCAAGCAGCGGACAAGCCAAACTCATGCCATGGGTGACACTGCATGCGTTAAGGCAGAGCGGGGTGACAGCTGCAGGGATGGTAGCCCCCGCTGCGGCCACAAAGCCTGCCAGCTGTCATGGAGATTGGTGCAGGGAGGTTCTGGGGCCTTGCACCCCTAGCCACTGACAGGCAAAACTTGTGCCATGGGTGCTTGTGGGACTGACTTTTGTCTGTCTTGGGGTGAGGGAGACACTACTGTGGGTCTGGCTGCTAAGCTACTGTGTTACCAGTTACCAGTCAATCATGATTCACTCCAGCTCAATACACAGGACCTAGCTAATGTAGCCAGTTAATTACCATCAATTAACACCTACAAAACCAGGCTAAGGAGAGGACAGAATCAATACAATCAACTGCCCCAAGACACACAGTCAGTCATACAAGCACCCATGGCACAAGTTTTGTCTGTCAGCAGCTAGGGGTGCAGGGCCCCAGAATCCTCATGCACCGGTCTCCTCGACAGCCGGCAGGCTTTGTGGCCACAGCAGGGACCACCATCCCTGGAGCTGTCACCCTGCTGCGCCTTAACACATGGAGTGTCACCCATGGCATGAGTTTTGCTTGTCCGCAGCTTGAGGTGCAGTTCCCCACAAAACCCTGCACTGATCTTCTTAAAGCTTGGCAGGCTTTGTGACCTCAGTAAGTGCTACTAACCCTGCAGTTCCAACCCTGCTGTGGTGTAACACGTAGACGTGACAGGAGTTTTGCTTTCAGGAATTTGAGGTACAGTTCCCCCAAACCCCTTCACTGATCTTCTTGAAACTTGGCATATTGTATGCTCTCAGCAGAAGCTACCATCCCTCCATATTTCATCCAAATTGGACAAAATATAACAAAGTTATAGATATTTCATTGATTCCCCATTATAAGCTATTGTCAGATCTCCAAGGTGGCCCCAAAGCTTAGGAGCTGCTTCAGCCAGATCGAGACGGAAACCTGGTCTGGAGCTTTGGATCAGATCGTGGCTATCTGAAGCCAGATCAGATTGCTGCTGACTCGCACAGGCCTATAGGAAAGTAGGGATGGGAGGGTTCTTGTGAAGTCGTAGATTCATATATGTTAGGGTCGGAAGGGACTTCAACAGATCATTGATTCTGACCCCTGCCTAGGCAGAAAAGAGCGCTGGGGTCAGATGACCCCAGCCAGATGCATTTCTAGCCTTCTCTTAAAGACCCCCAAGGTAGGGGACAGCACCACTGTCCTTGGAAGACCATTCCAGACTTTGGCCAACCTTACCACAAAGAAAAAGCAGCAAGCTACTACCTGAACAAGGACTTGAACCCTAAGCCTTCAGATTAAAAGCCTGTTGTTCTACCAACTAAGCTATCCAGACTCAGATACTTGCATACTTCAGCACTCAAATCAAGGTAGGATTGCCCTTGACTAAACTTTCACAAGCAAGTGTCTGTCTAATGTGCTCTTGACAATTTGTGGGGATTGAGGCAGCCTGTTGCAATACTTGACTCTAGGAGTCAAGCCTGCCCCTAGCAGTTGCTGCTAATGGCAGCAAACTGCTTGCACTCCCTGGGGCCCTGCAATGGGCCTGTCATCACGAGGGGGATCTCTACCATTCACGGGGGGAGACAGCTGTCTCCTGTCGAGGGCTGGGAGTTGCTCCCTGCCCCAGAGGGACTGCCTGCTGCCAGGGTGGGGACAATGTCCCCCTGCCCCAGTAGCAGGGAGCTTCTAGCTCCAGCTCCCTGATTAGGGCAGAGGACTTGGAAATAGCTGCAGGAGTAGGGTGGGTCCCAGCTGCCTGCCCTAATCTGCCAGTGGGGCAGCTAGTAGGAAGGCCTCAGTCACCCAATCGGGGTGCAGGGGTGGGACCTGCCCCTGACTGTAGGATTGGGGCTGGAGACCCTGTTCTCTGCTCAGCTCGGCAATTGCAGATGTGGGTGGGGGAGAGGCTGTAGAGCTTGTTCCCTGTTCAGCTCCATGATCGTGGAGCTGGGTGGGGAACAGGCTCCCCGACCCCCACCAGCAGGGAGTTCCCAGCACCAGCTCCGCAACAACAGGCCAAGTGCTGGGAGATCCTTACCTCTCAGTGCCAGTTATGGAGCTGGTGCAGGGAAATAAGGATTTCCCAGCTCCCGTTCCCTGATTGCCATCTCAGAGCAGGGGGCTTGGAGCTCTCTGCTGCTGGGGCAGTGGGACATAGCCGTGCCTAGGCTCTGGTGCAGGGGTGGGCAAAATGCAGCCCAGGGGCTGCATGCAGCCTGCCAGGCCATTCTATCCAGCCTGCGGGGCCCCCCAAAAATTTAGAAATTAATCTGCTGTGGGCTGTCTGTCATGTGGCCCTCTATGGCTTGCCAAAACTCAGTAAGCAGCCCTCTGTCCAAAATAATTGCCTGCCCCTGCTCTGGTGGCAGACCCCACCCTGGCAGCAAGCAGCTTCTGGCTCCCCGGTGGCTGGCTGACCGGGAGCAGATTTGCTTCTGGTAAGGCATCTATACGAGCACTACTGCATCTTAGTAATCACAAGTAAATTTGCTACTTGCATTTTCAGGTAACAAATTTACTTGCACTTAGCAAGGTTTACCATGCAGTAAACATGTGCACATGTAGATGCTATTTCACAGTAAAGCATCTTGTGAGATGCACCCCTACTCTGTTTAGAACTGATGAGGCCTTACCTGAAGTACAGTGTCTGGTTTTGGGCACTGCACTTCAAGAAAGATGAAGACAAATTTGAAGGAGTCTAGAGGAAAGCAACAAAAATGGTTAGAGATGTAGAAAAAATGATGTATAAGGAAAGGTTGGAAAAACTGGGATTATTTTGCCTGGTGAGCATTTTGAAGAAGGATTTGAAAAAAGTCTTCAAATAAAAAAAGGATTGCTATAAAAAAGATGGTGGCAAACTGCTTTCTGTATCCATAAATGATAGGATAAGTTGTAATGTGCTTAAATTGCAACAAGGAAGATTTAGGTGGAATATTAGAAGAAAATTCCTTACCATGAGGGTGGTTAACCACTGGAACAGATTATGAAGAGTCTGTGAAATCTCCATCCTTGGAAGTTTTTAACAGCAGATTAGACACTTGACCAAGATGGGTCAGCCAGGAATGATTTTGCCTTGAGCAGAAAGCTGGATTAGTTGACCTCCGGAGGGTCCTTCCTGCCCTGCTTTTCCATTCATATTTTAAACAAACTTCCCAATAGAAAACAGATAGTCTCTGCATTCTACCTTGACAGTCACAAATCACATATCAATGTCACCTTTTGTGGAGAAAAATGGCATCACAACCCAACTCCTACCTACCTGGGGGTGACCCTTGACCACTCCCTAACCTACCATCATAACCTCTCAAAGACTGCCATGAAAACAAAGGCATGAGTGAACTTCATCCGAAAGCTCATCAGCACAAGCTGGGTTGCAAAAGCCACCATCCTCCACAATTCTGCCATAGCTCTGGTTTTCTCAACAGCTGAGTACTGTGCACCTGTCTGGGCATCAAATCGACATACCAAACTCATCAACACACAACTCTACTCAGTAATGAGGTCTATCTCTGGAACTTTGATACCAACTCCAGTGCAGCGGCCACCAGTACTTTCAAACCGTACTCCTCTCTCTGTTCCGTGGGATGCAGCAACATACAGAGAAATAATGCATACCAATAGTAATTTGGACTTTCCCATCCACAGAGACCTTCAAGATCTCCCAACTCATCACATGATTTCAGAAAAACTTTTTTGGACACAAAGCGAGGCCTTCATACTGAAAAATCTTGGAGGGAAGCTTGGGCAGAAAACACTTTTCCAAACAAACACCTTGCTTCCAACCCAATAATGCAATAGCTGGGCTTCAACCTTGTACAGGGCATGTGGACAACCCTTAATAGTATACACATTGGACATGGCCTGTGTGGCCACCTGATGTACAAGTGACACCTAAAAACCTCGCCTGGCTGTGACTGTGGAAACCCTGACCAAAACATAGAGCACATTATAACATCCTGCCCCAGATACCAGTTTGAAGGCAACATCCTGGAGTTACACTCACTTTCCAGCAAGGCATTGGTCTGGTTGGGGAACTTGGAATTAAAAATGTGACAATAGCTTTTGCTCCTAAAGCCATACAAAAAAAAAGAAAGAAAAGATTCTCTGACCATTTATTTTCCTTTTTTTATTTAGGTCCCAAGACCTGCCTGTATTGCATCTAAGTGTCTTGTGGTCACGAAGCTCCCTGATGTTTCCTCCCTCAACCTGCATCAGTTAGATGCTCAGCTGGAAACCATGTCACAATGTCAGTGCTGTGGCCACACTAGACAGCATATGTGCTTCTCTGCAATATATATCCTGTGTTGTAGGAACTCCGCTGTAGTTAAACATCATAGAAAATTAGAAAATTAGGATTAGAAGGAACCCTAGGACATCATCTAGTCCAATCCCCAGAAGACACATTAGAGAACAGATCTTCAGTTGATATAAAATTCATATAGATCTACTGAAGCCAATAGAGCTCTTTCAGTTTATGCTATCTGGGGTTGGACCCTTATTTCTTGATTTGGGGACTAGCCTCTTGACTCTTGTTGCCCTTCTCAACATTATTCAAAGATTTTTCATTAGTGTGTTATGGCTATCTCTTTTCTTGCCTCATAGAATCACAAATATATCAGGCCAGGAGGAACAAGAGGAGCATGTGTCATGAACAACTTATAAATGTGCATAATAATTGTTATACTGTCAGCTGGAAGTCTCTGGAGTAGGCTGTATGCTCCACATAGATAAGGAGCGGCCACACACTTTCAGTCTGAGTGAGCATTACAAATAAGAAGTGTCCATGAGACAGAGTCCATTTGTACAACTGGCCGTACTGCAGTGAAACAATCTCCCAAAAGGCTTCTTTCCTTCCTGTATACAACAACACATGATAATATTTAGCATCCATATAATGCTACATTTTGATATCTCTGTGCAATCATTAACTAACCCACCTTCCTAACCTTGCTGTGAGGTGTGTAAATAATATTATCTCTGTATCTTGGACTTAATCAAGGTGGGGAGAAAATGGGTATATCTATGCTACATCCCTCATGTTCTCAGGAAGTGTTATCCTCAAGTGCACCCAGCACACAGCCCACCTGCTTCTGCTTGCACACAACTATAAGTAAATAAATTCATAAATGAGGCAGTGAAGCATTTCTCTGGTTACCTTCTGCTGCCACTCTCAAAGTCTCCACCTCCCCCATATTTGAGAGTGGTGCCAGGGGCAGCACCAGGGCACCTTCATTCCCTCCTTTCCAAGGTTGGCACCTGTAATAGGAAGTAATCATTAGGGCTGTGAGTAGTTTCAGTCCCTGATTTGATTTGGCTGAGATTCAGCCCAATTTGGTGGCCAGATCTCCAAACCTGAATCTAATCAGAGGACCCTTTAATCTCTCTGAATCGAATCAGAAAGATTCAGCGATTTGGACACAGACACAGCTTTAAATGTTTTTCGACATAACTCTAGGTATTGCAGTGCTGGGGCACGTGAAGTGTCCCACAGAAGTACGAGGGGCTCCTCAGCACACTCGGTAGTGAACCCCAAAACAATGCTGGTCCACTTCCGGATCTGCCAGGGAGTGCATTCTGGCACTCCTGTGCCACCCTGGCTTGGCGACTGGTGCCTCCTGGATTTGGGGAGGCACTTGGGGTCCCCCAGCGGCTGATTGCTGAGCCGGAGGGTTGCGTGGTGGGGAGCTGCACTCCCTGGCAGACCCCGAAGTGGACTGGAAGTGGGCTCTGAATCAGCATCAAATCTTTATATTCAGATTTGGCTGAATGAGATCAGGGACAGTGATCCAAATTAACTAATCAAATCACTGTCCCTGATTCAGACCAAATCCAAATTGGAAATGACTAGGGGCAGCTTCACACACCCCTAGTAATCACGTAGGGCATGATTGAGAGTGGTGTTCTTTGGGAATGAAACAGGATAGACATGTCCAATAAGTCATTAGCAGAGGCCTAGGGTTTGGATTCAGGGCTACCCTGCTCCCACAGTTCGGCTCAAGTCCCTTATCCCAGTGCTTCCTAGCACCATCATCATTAAAAAATCTGCAGGCCAGTTAACACCAATTCTTTAAGACCAGTGATATTCTCATTTGCACCCACACAACCCACTTGTCTTCACATTGTGCCCTCGAAGATAATCTGCATGGTGCCATTATTATTCAAGGGGTTTATACATGTGGAGTACAGCAAGCAGCTGTCCTGATGATGCACAAACAGAAACTAAACCAAATATCAACAGTGTTGGCCTTGCAGGACTAACAGGACCAAAAAGTACTAACATGTATAATCAGTAGGTATGAATGCAATGTACACGGGGAACAGATCCAGCAGTTATGATAATGCCTTTTCTGACACAGGTGGTTTTGAACTTTAAGGTGTGTGGTTAATCATTTGATAATACACACACAAAGCAGAATCTTAATGCTTCTCTGCCTGGCTGGATAATCAATAACCATTACCTGCCTGTACCCTTTGCTCACCTTTTCCCCACCCCAGATAATCCAAAAGGAAAAAAGAAGCAACCAATGACATTTCCACATGCTTTTTTCCTCCCTTTTGCTTTATTCCTGTGCAGTTAAATTTTACCCTATGTGCTCAGCTCTTACCTCTGGGAATGCAAGTCTGAAATCCTAGTTTGTCCTCTTCAGGTTCATGGCTGTCTCAGACATTTCTTGCGGGGACCTTCTATACATGCCCCAAAACACTTTCTATCAGAGACCTTTGTGGTTTAGTTTGAAGCATTTATTCAATTTCACTTTCTATTCTAAGCTATTACTCAATGTTATCGCTGGCAGAAACTCTGGTCTGCAGTCCTGTGAGATGACAGACTGTAACTCTGCAGGATACCATTACATTTGTAGTTATTAGTAAGGGTTGCTCTCCTGTAAACTTAGTCTAGAACAGAGTCCTGAGTAACTGTTCACCCCAGGTGTTCTCTCCTTACTCAAATCAGGTTCTGGTCCAGGAGACCTTGGGGCAGTGTAATAATAGGTATTTTCTTCCTTTCCCAGAGTTTAGTTTAGGACACTGTGAAAACGTGACCATGCTATGATTGGGAGAACTCCAATCTATTCCTTTTTTAATTCTTTCCCTTTCTCCACAGGATGAAATTATGTTGACGCCCTGGAGAGAATTTCCTGTGGAAAAATTTGAGGTCTTGGTCCCAGTAAGTTACATTAATTCTCTCCAGTGATGGAGCATTCAAAGTGTGATCACCACAGCCCTGTGTGACATCAAAATGCAGAACCAGGGTCTGATCCAGTTCATAGATTTTATAGATTTTAAGGTCAGAAGGGGCCTATTAGATCATCGGGTCTGACCCCTTGCCTTGTGCTGGAAAGGGTGCTGGGGTCAGATGGCCCCAGCTAGGTGTTTGTCCAATCTCCTGTTAAATACCTCCAAGGAAGGGGACAGCACCACCTCCCTTGGAAGCATATTCCATATTTTGGAAACCCTCACTGTGAAGAATTTTTTCCTGATGTCCAGTCTAAATTTGCTCTCCTTCAGTTTGTGGCCATTGTTTCTAGTTATCCCGATGGGCATCCTGGTAAACAGAGTATCCTCTATTTCCTGCTGTCCCCCCCGCAATGAGTATGTAGAGAGCCACAAAATCATCTCTCAGCCTTCTCTTGTGGAGGCTGTAGAGATTCAGGTCCCTCAATCGGTCCTCATAGGGTTTTTCCTGTAAAACTTTAATCAGATGGGTGGCCTTCCTCTGAACACTTTCCAGGCAATCCAAATCCCTCCTGAAGTGCGGATGCAGTACTCCAAACTGTGGCCTGACCATTGCTGCATAGAGGGGAAGAATCGCCTCCCTAGACCTGTTTGTGATGCATCTACTTAGGCAAGAAGGAGTGTGGTTAGCTTTCCTTTTTACTTCTTCACACTGGTGACTCATGTTCATTTTGGAGTCGACTACAACTCCGAGATCCCTTTCCACAGTTATGCTACCTATAATGGTACCTAGGAAGGAAGAATCATCAACACTCCTGTAGCCTGGGACGTACCATTATAGGATAAGTGCCATGTGTCAGATGGGTGACTGTCACAGGCCAGCTGGGCACTGTGAGTGTATTCATTTGGATCAAGGAGGCAAGCAGGGAGTGGAAAAAAGGCAAATTTACTATAGCTTACACACACACAACAGTTAACAGAAAGATAACTGCGATAAGCAGATAAGGCAATATAAAAGAGCTAGTAGTAAAATAATAACAACAGATAATAATAACAGATAGACA